>APFE030765386.1:28831-67029 GCA_000404065.3 Pinus taeda
TTTGAATTCTCTTTAGACAGTAGAAAACATTGAAATTAAACAAACTTAAAAGCAGAGCATGGCAAGCATGAATTCTTACTTTAACACTTCATTTGTTTAATGTGCAGAAGTAAAGAAAGTAAATGAATCACATAAAAAAGCTTACAAGAACATTGAGAAACACACCATCAACACATGAATCCACAAGAATCCCAAAGAGGACTGAAAAACCCTGGTCTTCCTTACCCAAAAATTGTAGAGATACAGTGAAATAATACAATGATAGCTTCTCCCTCAAGAGTCCAACCTTCCAACCCCTGAAAATGACTAAGAAAATACATAATATAGGCAATATAACACCTTTCCTTACCTCTAGGGGTCGAGCTCATCCTTCTAGGAGCTGTTTCAACCACTTCTAAACTTAGCACTACAAACTAGGCAGTCAAAACAACTTGCCTCTATAAACTAGGGAACCAATTCATTCATTTAATTTTCACCTATTTCATGAATGAATATTCTAGAAGAGATACATAAGAGTAAAAGTGTCATAAAAGTACATTAATTACATCAAATAGGATAATAATCCACCCCAAAAAGTCAAACATGGTCAAATCTGCGTTTTCTGGGCTGTACAGTGCATTTCTGGGCAATTATGCCTGACATGTCGCGCCCCCCCGCCTGACATGTCGCGCCCCTTTGGAGCCATGTTTGGGGCACTTGAAGGTGGAAAAATTGGGCAAGAGTAGGCTTGTTGAAAAGGTCTATGAGTCTACTTTCCAACCCAACTGCAATTTTTGGATTTGGAGTTCATTTGCCTTGTCAAAAATCAATTCTCCCAAGACAGCTTACAGTACATTTCTGGGCAATTCTGCCTGACATGTTGCGCCCCTTTGGAGCCATGTTTGGGGCACTTTCAGGTGGCCAAATTGGGCAAGAGTAGGCTTTTTGGAAAGGTCGGTGTGTCTACTTTCCAACCCAACTGGAATTTTTGAATTTGGCATTGATTTGACCTGTCAAAAATCAAATCTCCCAAGACTGGTCAAAAAGTGCCAAATGAGGCTGCCTCAAGGAAGAGTGCTGTTGCAGTCAACTTTTGAATGCCTTCCTCAACCCCAAATTTAGCTCATGATAGCTCATTGTAAATATCTTTGTTTCTAGTTATCTTTTTACCCATCAGGGAAATCATGTGGCCAACCAAGCTAGGAGAAAAATTGATTTTCCTAAGGTCACTGTAGAGGTGTCTTTGATTCTCCTGAGGCAACGGAATTCTTGACATTTCTCTCAAACCATGACACCTGTGAAAAAAGTGAAAGAGGTTTTTCTTCTTTGATATTTTATGGACAAAAACCTCTCTCAGTTTTCCCAAATTAATCTTGTATTGCTCTGGAACATCATTTGAGTGCGACTTGTCCAGATGTGTGAAATAAGGAATTTCGTGGAAATGAAGCGAAATGAAGGGGATAGGGAGCTTCTAAATTCTTAGGGAAATTTTTGGGAGTAGGGAGGGATGTTAGGAAGTAGGGGAAAGTTTAATCTCAGAGATTGAGTGAGGGGAAGGGGTCAAAAAGGGCAAACCACAGGCCCAACCTAGAAAATTGCCAGGTTGTGGCTAGAAACTAGGGTTTGTGTGAAAATGAGGAATTTGGCGGATCTAAGGGATGGGAAGCATTTGGTAAAGTACTTTAAGGATAGGGGAAGGTGTATGAACATCAGGAAACAAGTTTTGCCATTGATTTGACCGTCCAAGAGAAATTGCCTTCAAAACCCTAGGAGAGGGAAATGAACCTTGCCTAGGCACAACTGAAGCACGGATAAGCTGTAAAATGACCCTATGGAACTTGACATGATGATGAAAACCCTATGAATGATTATATACTCAGCTGAATAGTGACATATATTGGCATTTGGGCAACTTTAGAAGGAGTTAAAGCAAACCCTAGACCTAATGCCTAGTGACCAAATTTTGCTTCTAAACTCTTTGAAATGACAAAATTTGACCTTAACACTCTGAAACCACTTTGTAAGAGCATATTTGATCACTGGAGGAAGGCTGGAAAGACTGAAACTAACACATTCAATAATGCTTGCCTATTCTCTAAGAAGAGAAGGATTAAGAGCAGGTCGAGCACACAACACAAAATGAATAAACATCTGACTTTTCAGTGAGTTGTTGCCTACAATAATATTCTGGCTCTAAGTGTCCAATGCTACCTTTGACCACAGTGCTAACATGAGTATGGTCAAGAGTTGGGCCCATTTTTTATAAGCCAAAATATGAAATTTTTGCAACTAATTTTTCATCAAGAAGTATATTTGTGGTCTTGACATCTCGATGAATGATGGTCTGAGCAACCCCTATGTGAAGGTAATGAAGACGTTGAGAAACCCCAATACATATTTCTAATCTTTTCTTCCATGACAAAGGAGTCAAATTGATGTTACCATACAATTGTCCTCATAGTGGTCCCTTGGCCATGTAATCATAAACTAAAATCTTCTCACAATTTTCTTCACATTAACCAATAAGAGACACCAAATGGCGATGCCTGAGCTTAGAAAGCATCTCTATTTTTGCTTGGAATTCTTGAATACATTGTTCTTCTAGCGGGTTTCCTCTCTTAACTGCAACCTTCAGACCACCACCATCAATCTCTCCTTCATAAGCTTTCCCAAAACCACCAATGCCAAGAATTTGTGACTCATCAAACTTTTTGGTAGCCTCTTGTATCTATGTAAAGGTAAAATGTTTGCAAAAATTGGAAGGTGCAAATGACACATAACTCCCAATACCACTCTTTCCAGAATTAACTGAAACTTTGCTCCAAATGGTGTGCGAGTTACTACCATAGAGTGGTAGGGGAAACCATCCAAGATGCTTGTCACCAACTGACCCACTACAACATTGACGAACAAAGTAGCAGAGAGCAAGAAAAAGTGCTAGTGCAACAATCCCTCCAAGTACCATGTCAAGTAATTTAAGGTATTTGTAGTCAAAAATATCTAATTTGAAAATTACTAAATTGAACAATTCCAAAATGCATGTCAAAGCAACATGGCCTTTAATTGAAATCAAATATAGAATTGTACCTCAATTTTGTTGCACCAAATGCCCAAAATAGAGCATCATTTTCAACGTGAATCTTCTCCATAGAGAAAAGAGAGTCAAATGCAACATTTTCATTCGCAACAAAATTAACACCTTCCTCTGCCATCAGAACAACATGTCATTGGACAACATAAGTTTAGCTATTTCCATATTAGGAACTCCATACATCATCAAAGCTCCAATTCGATCGACACATTCATAAACAGTGACAGAGTGCCCAACTTTATTAAGTTAATCAGCACAGCCAAACCAATTGGGCCACTACCCACTATAGCAACTTTCTTCCTACACCCAATGACCAATCCATATCAATATCTAGTTCACCACATTATAGACAACGGACAATTTATTTTCAAAATGATAAGCATCATAAGAATGGAATTAAGAATTATAAATGAGAGACATTGATCAGAATTTACACAGGAACGCAACAAATTAGATATATAACCATAAATACATGGATGCGGCAGAAATAACACTATCTTTCATTAATATCAAATAATGAAATATGCTTACAAATAGAATGGAAATGATACTAGCTTGGGCGATGGTAGCTTATCTCTAAGAAGAGATGTGGCAGCTATGTGCCTCTTAATTGAGTTACAATGAGGCTCAAGGGCATTTTAATTATTGAACAATAACATAAAACCATAAATAACCAAAACCCTAACTCGAGGAGATGTAACACCAAGAGTTTATGGGCCCCGTTCGGGTTAGTTGGGCAGCCAACTTCCCGGGGTCGTAACTTGGTCATATTATCTCCCTTTGACATGCATGATATCTCGTTGGAAATATCTCACCAAGGAATAAAACTGAAAACATGATTTCATTAAAATGACTTGAAGGAATATTACCAAAAAAACGTCTTTTAGGGCCTCAAAACGGCTCCAGAAGTTCAAGATCTGAAAAACTGCGAAAAATGGTAAATTGTGCTACAATTAAGGAAACTGAAAGAAACAATGGTGGGGGCACACGTGGAATAGATAGGTGGCCACCAATATCCACCTAGATCATTCCTCCCCCCTTAGGAAGCAATTTTCTCCATTGCATTGAGTTCCTCCATGAGATGAGGAAACTTTTGCTGAATTTGGTCCCTATTTAGCCAGTTTCCTTGGTGCAAGAGTTGGTCGGGTTTGACAACTCGATACAGTTGGATATTCTACTGGTCAGTTTTCTTGATCTGCGTGTCCAATATCTGATTAGTTGTAGCTTGTTCCATGCAGTCTGGATTTGACTATGTTGGTGTGAGTTGTTCTAAAATGTCGGATGTGTCTAGTAATGGTGGAAAGTATGGCCGAAGGCGATCCACATTGAACACTGGGTGCAGTCTAAGAAATGGGGGAATGTTGAGCTCAAAATAATTATCTCCCACAGCCTTGGTGATGGTGTATGGCCCATATCGAAGTGGGTGAATCTTAGGTGGGGCCCAACGAGATGTTCCTTCTGCAAATGTAGCCAAACTTTCTTGCCCACTTAGAACTTGTGTGGCACCCGATGTTGATCATGTTGTTGCTTGTGCTTAGCATTGGATTTGTCCAATATGTCAGGACCTGTTGGTGGATGTGTTCAATGTGCTCAATGAAGTTATTTTCCTTGTTGTCTTCGGACTAGACATGAGCCGAATATGCCTGAGTCGCTGCAAATGGTATGGCCAGATCAATGGGACATAATGGCTGGAATCCCAAGCCCACCTAAAAAGGGTTATGGCCAGTCAAGTTATGGAGAGATCGGTTGTAGTTGTGCTGGAAATAGGGGAGGATCGCATCCCATGTGTGTGGATGCGTTGAGTTGTACATGCGTAGAATCTGTATGATCATCATGTTGACGACCTTTCTCTGGCCATTAGTTTGGGGATGGAAGGTTGTGGAATTAGTAAGCTTGGTGTCCAACATTGACCAGAGCGATCCGGATTTAAATAGGAATGCAAAAAATTACAGATATAACCATACATATAGAGATGCAACAAAAATAATGCTTCATTTCATTACTGTAAAATATTGAAATATGCTTACAAACAGAAATGGAAATAAACTATCTAGGGCGATAAGCTACCATCGCCCTTTTGGGTCCTGAATTTCTAGATCCATTTTGAGGGTGACCGTTTCCTTCCCCAAAATGTAATGCTTCCATTATCAGCAGGCCTGCACAATGGAATACATCTCTTTGTAATAAGTGGGATACTTCCGAACTGTGTATGAAAGTGTCTCATTGTGATATGCCATTGGATGCCCGTGTTGAGTAAGGACTGCCCCAATAGCATATTCAGAGGCATCTATCTCGACCTCAAATGGTTGTTGCAATTCTGGTAATGCAAGCACTAGTGCCGAGCAGAGGTGATATTTCAACTCTATGAATGCCTTCTATTGAGATTCAGACCAAAAGAATTTTGCTTTCGCTCCTCCCTTGGTGACTTGACTCTGTTAGCACCTAAATCTGCCTTAGGCTGAAGGAAGACAAAATTCATGGTAACCACAAACCACGCTCAGTCTGGTAGCTAGCCCTACCAGAACAGGAGAGGGCTCTCTCCGTGTCACGCTCAGTGAATAAATAAACAATATGGTCTGAGATGACTTACAATGAATATTGATTTTAGGCTAGATAAATAAAAATGGAAACAAGAGGCAATTTTTGATAAATGACTGAGTTTCTGGGATGTATGGGACCAAAGAACAGCAATGAGTAGAGAATTTAACACAAAGCACAGATTACTTCGTGAGGTAAGACAGGCAGAAAGTCTAGCAATCAAATTTGAAATAATGCGAAGTGGAAAGATCATTTAGGAGGGTGAAAAGGGCATAAACGCATGAATCCTTTTCAACAGAAGAAGAACATGGAACGTGAAACTTTCCCACAGGCAGAGCATTAAACATGAATTCTACCTTATCTTACTTAGAAAATTTCACCGGAAATGAATATGAATGAACTGTGAAACATAACGAAATACATATGAAACATAAAGAGAACACATTTGCTACACTCACACCACATGAATCTCATGAACCAGAGTTGTTGCCTTTCATTAATTCTCTGTCAAAATATACAATGAAGAACTGAGTTTCTCTCCCACAGTCTCCCAGAAATTACAACCAACCAACCTTTGCAGATGGTTTGCATACAATAAATATACTATACCATGGGGAAATAGAACAACCAAGAGTTTTGGGAGTTTTTCAAATCATTACAAAATGGAAATGGAAAACCAACCATTAGTTACAGGTGCAACGTTACAAAAATGACAAATGGCTTGGGTGACTGCTTGCCTTCCTTTGCCACTTGGATAGAAGCCAAACTTTAGTGAAAATATTCTTTAAACTTTGCCTTAGCTGCTGAAAAAAGTGTAGTGTAAATGAGTGGTCCCACTTCGATTTGGGCGCATCAAAATGTCGCGAAGCGGAAGTGATTTTGGCCTTTTTGTCTATATGCGTCGTGCCCAAATCTATGTGCGCAGTGCCACTTTGGAGGCGATTTTGAGGTACCTTCTGAAGTCCAAATTGTGCCCAAGTGTGCTTTTTGGAAATCCCTACCTATCTACTTTCCAACCCAAGTGGAATTTCTGAATTTGGTGCTCATTTTCCCCTCCAAAACTTCATTCTCCCAAGATTGCTTCATGTGTGTCAAAATAGGGGCAGAGAGGTCATTTTTTGAGTATTTTTTACCTCCTAGAGACTCAAAAGTTGCCCAAAATTCTTGGCCATGTACCAATAGTCAAGAGTTTTCATGCTGAATCCAAAAATGCAAACCATTCTTGATTTGGAGCTCCAAATCCTAAGCAACCCTGTTTTGTGCCCAAAAGCTGTCAAATGACCAAAAATGCCCCAAAAATGCTCCAAATTTCTTGGCCATGCACCAGCAGTCATGATTTTTCATGTTAAATCCAAAAATGCAAACCATTCTTCATTTGGAACTTCCAATCCTAAGCGTCGCACCAGGGCGCGGCGCATAGAGCCTGTGCGTAGCGCTTTTTGCAGGAGACGTTTGGAGGCCTTCGTGGTGTCAAAATTGGGTGAGGGATAGCTCGTTGGAAAGGTATTTGAGTCTAATTTCCAACCCAACTGGAATTGTTCAATTTGGAGTTAATTTTCCCTGCCAAAAATCAAATCTCCCAAGACGGGTCAAAATTGTGCCCAATGAAGCTGCCTCAAGGCAGAGTGCTGTTACAGTCAACTTTTGAAGGTGTTCCTAAACTCCAAATTGAGCTCATGATAGCTCATTGGAAATATATTTGTGTCTAGTTGTCATTTTACTCATCAAGAAATTAATTTGGCTAACCAAGCTAGAAAAAAACTTGATTTTCCCAAGGTCACTTTAGAGGTGCATCAATTCTCCCGAGCCAATTGTATTTTTGACATTTCTCTAAAACCATGACACCTGTGTAAAAAGTGAAAGAATTTTTTCTTCCTTGGCCTATTATGGACAAAAAACTCTCTCAGTTTTCCAAAATTCATCTTTTATTGCTCAAAAACATCATTTTAGTGAATTATCGAACCTTCCTCTGGCCTGCAAGTATTATTGAAGCACTTTGAGAACAACAATTTGCAAACCCTAGACCTACTAACTCTTTGCTAACCAAGAGATTAGAATAGAACTGTAAATGACCTTTAAAATGATTTGACAAATAGACCTAAACCAGCAGGATAAGGCATGAGGGGAAATGACTGACAAGACCCTTCCGTCAGATTATGGCATGCCCCTAGCGGAATGTAGCTGAGTGAATGGAGCGAGACTCCTAAAAATGAAATGCAGAAAGAGTTTTGATCTCTGACGGAGGACTGACAAGACCAACTCTAAATTTGGCTCCAATAGGGATGGTAGCTCCAGCTCCTTGGAGGTGCCAAGAACTGCAGATCTTTGGGAGAGCAGACAGTGCCTTCGTCCATTGGGCTATGGAGTCAAAAGACGGAAACTGACATTATGTAGACGGACTCTGACTAAAGACTCAAACTGAAAACCATAATAAAACTAGACATGACTAAATCCTAACTAACAAACTGGAAAGATGCTCATATTTGAGCTTATTCAGCAAACCTACCCTAATTACTCTTTCCACCACCCGGTCAAGTGAGATGGAACAGCCAATGCAACTAGGTAAGAATTATGGCAGATATTTGATTTCTTCCCAAATGCTTTCTGATGCGCAAGAAAAGGGAAGAATCGAAAGGAAACTCCCATGGAAACTTGGAATCAAGTTCACTGCTGACAAACTTGCAAAGCATGAATTGGCTAGATGACTTCAAGAATACTGCAAAAGGATCTTCATAAGCATCGCCATTGATTTCCATTAACACATTACTGCTCTGGTCCAAGTAATCTTCATAGCTGGATATTAAACTTTTCATCACATCTACATTGTCTTTCTCTGATGATTGCAGCACGCAGTCAAAAGGATCCTGAATTTCGTGAAGAACCAAACTCTGTTGTTGATTCCAAACAGAACCAAAGCGTCCTTTATCAATCTCCTCCTATGAATTCAAACTTTGGTATGGGCTATGAAATGAACAATCGGTTAAACAAGATAATGAAGGTGACCCTTGAAACAGATGATTATCAACATTCTCTTTTGTCGCATGGTTAGCTGGTGAAGAAGAATTTTTACAGTAAACAAAATCTAACACATGAGCAAAAGGATCATCAAAAACTTGAGGAGACTGCTGCAATGTATCTATTGAAACTGTATGACATCCTCTTGGTTGTTCATCCTTTTCTTTAGAGATATTACGAAGATTTTGCCTTATAAACTGAAATTCTTCATAACACAAGGGTACAGAATCCTCTTGCATCATTAAATCATGTATTTCGGCTGCCTCACCTTCATCTGTAATCTGACCTTGAATTGTGTTTGGTGGCTGCAAATCTGGTTCTGTATCCAAAATGATTTCATCAATCATTTCAGGGGAAGATTTCTTATTGACGGCCTGCTCAAAAATTTCGCCATCTGTCTCATCCTCAACATTAAGACTGAGAGGTTGTTGATTTCCTACAAGCTTTTCATTTAAAGATTTACTATGCAATTTACCCCGCAAATACTGAAATGATTCAAAACAGAAAGGTAAGGAATCTTCTTGTATCATTTGATCATATATGCCAGCTTCTATGTCTTCATGTGCAACCTAACTATTAATGGCATTTGGGGGCTGGAACTCTGAATATAAGAAGTCTGGAACAAATTTTTCATCACCCTCAAGAGGATCCAAATCAAGATTTGTCGATAGTTGATGTCTGATTGCATGGAAATTATCTCTGACGAACTAACGTGAATCAAAGCACAAAGGCAAAGATCCTTCACTTACTTCAAAACCTGATGCACTTTCCTCATCGTTTCCATAGCTGATGTGCATCGATTGATCACTGTGCTCGAGCTGTTGTAAGCGAACTTCCTCATCCCACAAACTAGCTGTTGATTTTTCTGCAAGATTAGCTTCTGTTTGGAGAGCATAATCATGATCATCATATTGATCAAACTGAGGCAAATCGTCAGTATAAAACACGTCATCAAGCATACATGTCATATCAACAGGTCTTTCTTCTCCAAGATGATCTACAAAACAATCCTTATGACTACTGAGATAAGAAACAAAATGTTTTGGATCAACCACTTGTTCATGAACACCATTTTCATCTTTTGCAGTCATTTTTCTCACCATCTCTTCTACTGCACTCACCAAAATGTCAAGCTTTTCCTCTAAAGTTGTAGTTTTCTCTGGATCCACGTTTTTCATCTCTTCTTCTTTCAACCTTGCCCTTCTGATCAGTAAATGAGCCTCTACATTTACTGCATTGTTTTGCATCTCTTCAAGTGTTAGCGACATTCTTTTCTCTTAGCTGAAACTCCATTTCTGGATCGTAGGCACCCGGGTAGTGCAAGAGAGCAGATCCTAGAGGGGGTCTTATATCCATCGGCATTGAATAATAAACTTGATTAAATCTGACTAAAAATTGTTGTACTGTCTCCCCTGGCAGTCTTTTCAGCGGATTATACTCTTCTACGATAAGGAAAAGGTTATGTCCGACCTCCACCTGTCAAGAAAAACTTTGATGAACTGCTGTAAATCTGTGATGCTTGCATCAGGCAGGGCTTTGAACCAACTCTTGTCTTTGCCTTGCAAAGAAAGAGCAAAAAGCCTTATACTGACATCTTTTTCATCAATTTTAAAAAGGTCTAGAAAAGTCTCAACATTCTGCACATGTTGCTCAACATTGACATTCTTACATTCACTGTCAAATCTTGGCAAGTATAGATGATAGTTTTGGGGGCAAGCATGAAGAACAGAAGGTAAAACAAGAGGTTTATACCTATCTGGGATTATAACAGCTGTAGGAATATGTACAAGGGCTATGGGATCAACCTTGTTTTCTTTAGGCTCATCACTTTGCAGAGAATCATCATAAGATGTAGGAAAAGTAAGGAGGCCAGGATCAAAGGGAAACTTAGTATTTATGCTTTTTGAACGGGTCGATTGAAGATTTTGATCATATTTATCATACAACAAATTCTGAAAAACATTCAGGACAGCTTCAAGAACCGCAAAGAAGTAATTCACAAGAAAGCAGAGTAGGTCCTGAATACCATTCCACTTTGGATACTCGAGCTTTGTGTAAGATCCTTCCATTTTCGCAGAGAAAGAGTTAGTCCTCCAGTGGAGTCACCATGAAGCACCGATTTGTTGGGTTCTTCAGTGAATGGAGTCACCAGGTGAATGATTTCAGTCGTCTTATGTCTAATCGTTGTCCACCATCAACCATCAGATCTGAAATTGAGATATGTCATGGGGCAAGACAATCTACAAGAAAACCATTTTGTCCCCAGTGGAGTCGCCACTATGTTAGCACCTAAATCTGCCTTAGGCTGAAGGAAGACAAAATTCAGGGTAACCATAAACCACGCTTAGTCTGGTAGCTAGCCCTACCAGAATAGGAGAGGGCTCTCTCCGTGTCACGCTCAGTGAATAAATAAACAATATGGTCTGAGATGACTTACAATGAATATTGATTTTAGGCTAGGTAAATAAAAATGGAAACAAGAGGCAATTTTTGATAAATGACTGAGTTTATGGGATGTATGGGACCAACGAACACCAATGAGCAGAGAATTTAACACAAAGGCATAGATTACTTCGTGAGGAAAGACAGGCGGACAGTCTAGCAATCAAATTTGAAATAATGCGAAGTGGAAAGATCATTTAGGAGGGTGAAAAGGGCATAAACGCATGAATCCTTTTCAACAGAAGAAGAACATGGAACGTGAAACTTTCCCACAGGCAGAGCATTAAACATGAATTCTACCTTATCTTACTTAGAAAATTTCACCGGAAATGAATATGAATGAACTGTGAAACATAACGAAATACATATAAAACATAAAAGAGAACACATTTGCTACACTCACACCACATGAATCTCATGAACCAGAGCTGCTACCTTTCATTAATTCTCTGTCAAAATATACAATGAAGAACTGAGTTTCTCTCCCACAGTCTCCCAGAAATTACAACCAACCAACCTTTGCAAATGGTTTGCATACAATAAATAGACTATACCATGGGGAAATATAACGACCAAGAGTTGGGGGACTTTTTCAAATCATTACAAAATGGAAATGGAAAGCCAACCATTAGTTACAGGTGTAGCGTTACAAAAATGACAAATGGCTTGGGTGACTGCTCGCCTTCCATTGCCATTTGGATAGAAGCCAACCTTTAGTGAAAATATTTTTTAAACTTTGCCTTAGCTGCCAAAAAAAGTGTAGTGTAAATGAGCGGGCCCACTTGGAGAATTTCGTGCATCGAAATGTCGCGAAGCGGAAGTGATTTTGGCCTTTTTGTCTATATGCGCCACGCCCAAATCTATATGCGCCGCGCCACTTTGGAGGAGATTTTGAGGTACCTGATGAAGTCCAAATTGTGCCCAAGTGTGCTTGTTGGAAATCCCTACCTGACTACTTTCCAACCCAAGTGTAATTTCTGAATTTGGTGCTCATTTGCCCCTCCCAAACTTCGTTCTCCCAAGACTGCTTCTTGTGTGTCAAAATAGGGGCAGAGAGGTCATTTTTTGAGTGTTTTGACCTCCTGGGGACTCAAAACTTGCCCAAACTTCTTGGCCATTTACCAGCAGTCATGATTTTTTATGCTAAATCCAAAACTACAAACCCTTCTTGATTTGGAGCTCCCAATCCTAAGCATCGCGCTAGTGGCGCAATGCACAGGGAGAAAAACCCTGTTTTGTGCCCAAAAGTTGTCAAATGACCAAAAATTCCCCAATAATACTCCAAATTTCTTGGCCATGCACCAGAAGTCATGATTTTTCATGCTAAATCCAAAAATGCAAACCATTCTTGATTTGGAGCTCCCAATCCTAAGCGTCGCGCCCTATGCGTAGCGCTTTTGGAAGGAGACGTTTGGAGGCCTTCCCGGTGTCCAAATTGGGTGCAGGATAGCTCGTTGGAAAGGTATTTGAGTCTAATTTCCAACCCAACTATAAGTTTTCAATTTGGAGTTTATTTTACTTATAAAAAATATAATCTCCCAAGACTGGTCAAAAATGTGCCCAATGAGGCTACCTCAAGGCAGAGTGCTGTTACAGTCAACTTTTGAAGGTGTTCCTCAACTCCAAATTGAGCTCATGATAGCTCATTGGAAAGATATTTGTGTATAGTTGTCATCATACTCATCAAGTAAGTCATTTGGCTAACCAAGATAGGAGAAAACTTGATTTTCCCAAGGTCACTTTAGAGGTGCATCAATTCTCCTGAGGCAATTGTATTTTTGACATTTCTCTAAAACCATGACACCGGTGTAAAAAGGGAAAGAATTTTTTCTTCCTTGGCCTATTTTGGACAAAAACCTCTCTTAGTTTTCCAGAATTCATCTTTTCTTGCTCAAAAACATCATTTGAGTGAATTATCGAACCTTCCTCTAGCCTGCAAGTATTATTGAAGCACTTTGAGAACAACAATTTGCAAACCCTAGACCTACTAACTCTTTGCTGACCAAGAGATTAGAACAGAACTGTAAATGACCTTTAAATTGATTTGACAAACAGACCTAAACCAGCAGGATAAGGCATGAGGGGAAATGACTGACAAGACCCTTCCGTCAGATTATGGCATGCCCCTAGCAGAATGCAGCTGAGTGAATGGAGCGAGACTCCTAAAAATGAAATGCAGAAAGAGTTTTTATCTCTGATGGAGGACTGACAAGACCGACTCTAACAGACTCAAGGGCCAAGTGATATGAGAAAATCCCAACATGAACCTGCGGTAGAAGTTGGCAATACCTAGAAAGTTGCGGAGCTCTATCAGAGTGGTTGGAGATTGTCAATCATGAATGACTTGGATCTTGGTTGGATCCACATGCACCCCTCGTTCATAAGTAACGTATCCCAGATACTAAACCTGGGTCATGCCAAAAGTGCATTTCTCCAAATTGGCACATAACTTGTGTTGATGCAGTGTTTGGAGAACCTGTCGGATGTGGTGGAGGTCCTCTTCCCAACTTTGGTTGAAGATCAGTATGTCATCCAAGTATACCACTGCAAATGCGTTGGTGAATTGCTACAAGATGTCATCCATTAGCCTCATGAAGGTTGCAGGAGCATTTGTCAATCCGAAAGGCATAACAAACCATTCAAAAAGGCCCACCTTGGCTTTGAAGGTAGTCTTCCACACACCGGAGGGTTCGATTAGTACCTCGTGATATCTTGACTTCAAATCGATCTTGCTGAAATATTTTTCTTCCTCTAGCTGGTCCAGGAGGTCATCAATCCGTGGGATCGGGTATCTATTATGGACAGTGATCTTGTTCAGCACCTGATAGTCAATACAGAGTCTCCAAATCCCATCCTTCTTTTGTACCAACACGATCGAGCTCCCACAAGGCAATGAACTCAGACGGATGTGACCTTTCTACAAAAACTCCTAAATCTACCTCTTGATTTCATCATTCTCCATAACAGAGCACTGATAGATTGGTCCATTGGGTAGTGACGCACCTAGGGTCAGATCGATGGAGTGCTTGACCTGAGAGTGCAAAGGAACCTCTCTAGGGGAGGTGAAGATGACCTCATACTCCTCCACGACCTTGTCCATCTGTAGTTGTCATGCGGAGGGGCCCTGTATGGAGGTCATGGCCACTGTCTTATTCTTTCCTTGAGGACATATCATCAAGAAAACAAATTTCCTAGTTTTTGAAATGAGCTTACTACATTGTTTTGTAGTAACCAAAGAGATGGTGGTAGGTGGTGCTACCTCTGGTATCCTGTACAACTTATTTCCCAAAGTTACAATAACAGCATGGGGCCTTGATTCATACATAGCATGTCGCTTCCACAAGTATGGTTGTCCTAATAATACATCACAAACATCAAGGGGAGCAACGTCACACAATACCTAATTCGTGAAGGGTTGGATGTTGTATGGAAGGCGACACTAATTGCTCACGCAAAGATCCCATCCTTGGTGAAGCCACCCGATGGTGTACGGTTGTGGATGTGTTGTGGTCGGTAAGCCCAGCCACTTCATGACCTCTGCCGAAATGAGGTTCTTTTGGCTCCTTCTGTCGACAATGAACTATAGCATGGAGCCATTTACCCACATTTGGGAGTAGAAGAGATGCTCCTCCTCCTCTGGATCTTCGGGTTCCTCCTTTTGGATTTTCATGGTGGCAATGGTGGCATTGGGCTCCACATCAATAATCTGCTTCCCTTTGTCATTCCCCTTGTCGGGTTCTTACTCAGAGTTGAAACATGCATCTAATTCTGAAACCTTTAGCTCGGCCACCAGTGACTGCTTGGCCCGACACTCACTTGTGTTGTGAGTGGAGCTCTTATGGAACTCACACCACTATCCCATGTCCTTTTTTAGCTTCGCGGCGCTGTTATTTGTTTACAACTTTGGCGGTTTGTCTTAGGCCACCCCTCCTTGGCTTTGTCCTTTGTTCTACAGTTTGGGGGCACCTTTCCCTTGATTCAGATACGCAAATCCAAAGTGTCGCTTCTTTTGTTTAAACTTTTGCTCAATCTTGACAGCGTATCGGTATGTCGTGCTGAGCGAGGAGATGTTCAGGAATTCTATTTCTTCCTGGATGTCCCTGTGCAAGTAGCCACAGTATTTGAGTACCAAATGATGCTATGAATCCTTGATACCCAACTTTGTAAGAAGGGTATGGAAAATATCGGTAAACATTGGCATGTCTTGGTCCCTTCCCTACCTCATCATGGTCCACTTTATGTATTGATCCTCATAGCTTCCGACAGGGTAGTATTGATCCTTGATGGCAGTCCAGAATGAATTCCAAGTCGGTGCAGCTAAAAATAGTGAGGTCATGCTTTCATCCTTCTGCTCACAGTAGGTTTCCCTCTAGTCCTTGACATGGGGGACATATTTGAGAAGAGCGAAAGTAATCTTTTCCCTACCAGAAAATCATGAACAGAAAAATACCTTTCTAGTATATTTAACCATTTATCTACAGTGTCTACATCTATCTGACCCTCAAATATGGGAATTTCAAAGTTAACTTGTACTGTAAAGGGTGTGGCGCTTCCAGAGTAGCTACTGGAAGTAGATGTGTTGCCCCTGGGTAGCTGCTGAAGGATCTCAGCAAAGTTGTCCATCATTGCATTCCTTTGTCACTCGAGGGCCTCTTCAAGCAAGATTTTGATAGGATCTCGTGCCCCCTCGCCTTTATTTTCATCTACCATGGGAGGCCATCGGGATTTGCGAGGCTGGTCTTGCAAAGGTTCATCTAGTTCAAGCCCTAACTCCTTATATCTCGACCTTGTTGGGGACATGCAAAGAAAGACAGAGAAAGAGTAGACCGCTTTGATACCACTGATCCGGATTTAAACAAGAACGCAAAAAATTACAAATATAACCATACATATAGAGATTCAACAGAAATAATACTTCATTTGATTACTATAAAATATTGAAATATGCTTACAAACAGAAATGGAAATAAACTAGCTAGGGTGATGGTAGCTTATCTCTGAGAAGAGATATGGCAGCTACATGCCTCTAAACTGTGTTACAATGTGGCTCGAAGGCCTATTTATTGTTGAGAAATAATGAAAAACCCTAAACATCCAAAAACCTAACCCTAGAAGATGAAACGTCAAACTGTGGGCCCCATTTGGGTAAATTGGTACATCAACTTACTGGGGTTGTAACTTTGGCATACAATCTTCGTTTGACGCACACAATATCTTGTTAGAAATATCTATCCGAGAACTATAGCTTTTGGAAGAGAAACATTAGTCCATGGCCCGATGTTGCTCCCAATTTTCCCAAAAAACGTCGTTTAGGGCCTCAAAACAGCTCCGAAAATTCAGGACCCAAAAAATTGCTAAAAATAGTAAATTGTGCTACAATTAATGAAACTGAAAAGCTGAATGAAACAATGGTAGGGGTCCAAGTCGACTTGGCGGGTGGCCACCAATATCCACTTGGATCATAGATACTGGACCAAAATGTATTGAGGAACTTGTTGTCCCGATCTGAGATGATAGACTATGGGATCCCAAAGTGTACCCACACTCATTCAAAGAAGAGTTTAGAAGTGGCTTCTACTATGATACTCTTCTTGCAGGCTGCCATAATGGCCATTTTCGAGAATCTATCGATAACGATAAAAAACACAATCATTGCCATGCTTAGTAGAAGGAAGGTGTGACATGTAATCCATTTAGATGTATTCCTAAGGTCGACCAGGGGAGCCAACAGAGTGTAGAGACCTTGCTTCTTGATGGTCGGTTTGGAAATTGCACAAGAAGTGTAGGATTTGATGTACTTCCCAACATCATGTTGAAGATTCGGCCAATAGAAATAGTTATGCAGTACTGCCAACATTTTCTTGACCCCGAAATGCCCAATGGCCCAACTGTATTGCGCTTCCCAAATCATCTTCACACACTCGCTTGAAGGAACACAAAGGTGTCCCATGTGGCATAACAGAGCATCCTACAGGTGAAAATCCAGAACTTGCTAACCCTCCAAGATTGTATGGTATGTGTGGCTGAAATCTGGGTCACTTCTATAGAGAAGTGGCCAATCAGAAGTCTCGTGCCCACAAGATTTGAGCACGATGGTTAACACCATGATTGGTGGTTAGCTAAGGCAGTCTGCAACATTATTTGTGTTGCCCTTATTGTACTTTATATTCAAATGGAACTGTTGTAGGTATGTGGACCACTTCTAATGGTGATCATTCTGCAACTTCCCTTGAGTCTATATGAACTACAGGGGTCAGTGGTCTGTGTGGATGATCGTTTCCTTCCCAAAAATGTAATGCTTCCATTGTTGGTCAGCCTGCACAATTGAATACATCTCTTTGTCATAAGTGGGATACTTCTGGGCTGTGTCTGAAAGTGTCTCATTGTGATATGCCATTGGATGCCCCTGTTCAGTAAGGATTTCCCTAATAGCATAGTCAGAGGCACCTGTCTCAATCTCAGAGGTGACGTTTCAACTCTGTGAATGCCTTCTGTTGAGATTCAGACCAAAATAATTTTTCTTTCGCTCCTCCTTTGGTGACTTGACTCAAGGTCCAAGTGATATGAGAGAACCCCAATACGAACCTGCGGTCGAAATTGGCAAGACCCAGAAAGTTGCGGAGCTCCATCAAAGTGGTTGGGGTTGGAGAACAACTTGTGTTGTCGCAGTGTTTGGAGAACCTCTCGGATGTAGTGGAGGCGCTCTTCCCAACTCTAGCTAAAGATTAGGATGTCATCTAAGTATACCACTACAAATGAGTTGGTGAATGGCTGCAATATGTCATCCATAAGCCTCATGAAGGTTGTGTGACCATTTTTCAACCCGAAAGGCATAACCAACCATTCGAAAAGGCCCTCCTTGGCTTTGAAGGTAGTCTTCCACACATCGGAGGGTTCGAATGGTACCTGGTGATATCCAGACTTCAAGTCAATCTTGCTGAAATATTTTTCCCCCTTGAGTTGGTCCAGAAGGTCATCAATCCACAAGATCAGGTACCTATTCCAGACAGTGATCTTGTTTAGCGCTCGATATTCAATACAAAGTCTCCAAGTCCCATCCTTCTTTTGTGCCAACACAATCGGGCTCCCATAGGTTGATGAACTCGGCTGAATGTGACCTTTCTATAGTAGCTCCTGAATTTGCCTCTTGATTTCATCGTTCTCTAGAATGGAGTGCCACTAGATTAGTCCATTGGGTAACGGCGTACCTGGGGTCAGATTGATAGAGTGCTTGACCTGATAATGCAGAGGAACCCCTGCGAGGGAGGTGAAGATGTCCTCGTACTCCTCCATGAACTTGTCCATCTGTTGTTGTTGTGCAGAAGGGCCCTGTCTGAAGGTCGTGGCCACCGTCTTCTTATCTCCTTGAGGGCATATCATCAAGAAAACAAATTTCCTGGTTTTTGAAATGAGCTTACTGCATTGTTTTGCAGTAACCAAAGAGATGGAAATATGCGGTGCTACCTATGGTATCATGTACAACTTATTCCCCAATGTAACAATAACAGTGTGAGGCCTTGACTCATTCATAGCATGTCGCTTGCACAAGTATGGTTGGCCTAATAATACATCACAAACATCAATCGGAGTAATGTCACATAATACCTCATTCGTGAAGGGATTGATGTTGTATGGAAGGCGACATTGTTGGCTCACACGCAGATCCCGTCCTTGGTGAAGCCACCCGATGGTGTACAGTTGTGGATGTGTTGTGGTCGGTAAGACCAGCCACATCACAACCTCTGCTACAATGAGGTTCTTTTCGCTTACGCTTTCGACAGTGAACTATAACGGGGAACCCTTTACCCACATCTAGGAGTGGAAGAGACGCTCCTCCTCCTCTGGATCTTCAGGTTCCTCCTTCTGGATCTTTGTGGTGGCGATGGTGGAATTGGGCTCTGTATCAATAATTTTCTTTCCTTTTTCATTCCACTTGTGAGGTTCTGACTTAGAGTCAGAACATGCATATGATTTTGAATCCTTCTGTTTGGCCACCAATCATTGTTTGGCCCAACACTCACTTGTGTTGAGGGTGGAGCTCTTATGGAACTCACACCACTTCCTTGTGTCCTTCTTCATCTCCACAGTGTTTTCCTTTGCTTGTGGCCTTGGCGGGTTGTTCTAGGTCATCCAGCCTTGGATTTGTCCTTTTTTCTATGGTTTAGAGGCACCTTTCCCTTGATTCAGATTCGCAGATCCAAAGTCTCACTTCTTCTGTTTAAACTTCTGCTCGATCTTGATGGTGCATTAGTACGTCGTGCCAAGTGAGGAGATGTCCAGTAACTCCATCTCATCCTGGATGTATCTATGTAGGTAACCGTGGTACTTGAGTACCAAATGTTTCTCAGAATCCTTGATACCCAACTTTGTGTGAAGGGTATGAAAAACATTGGTAAACTCTGCTACATCTTGGTCCCTTCCCTGCCGAAACATGGTCCACTTTATGTATTTGTCGTCGTAGCTCCGAACAGGGTAGTACTGCTCCTTGATGGCATCCCGGAATGAATTCCAAGTGGCATAAGCTGAAAATAGTGAGGTCGTACTTTCATCCTTCTTCTCACAATAGGTTTCCCACCAATCCTTGATGTGGGTGGTAGCTTTGAGAAGAGCAAAAGTAATCTTTTCTCGGCTGCATAAATCATGAATAGAAAAATATCCTTCTAGTAGATTCAACCATTTATCTACCGTGTTTGCATCTATTTGGCCCTCAAATATGGGAATGTCAAAGTTTACTTGTACCTTAAAAGGTGTGGGGCCTCCATAGTTGCTGTTGGATGTGGATGCGTCGTCGATGGGAAACCGTTGAAGAATTTGGGTAAAGCTATCCATCACCACGTTCCTTTGTTTCTCGAGGGCCTCCTCAAGCAATATTTTGATAGGATCTCCTACTCCCTTGTCTTTATTTTCTTCCCCCATGGGAGGTCGTCGATATTTCCGAGTCTGGTCTTACAAAGGTTCTACCAATTCGAGCCCTAACTCCTTATATCCATACCTCATTAAGGACATGCAAAGAAAAACAGAGAAAGAGCAAACCCCTTTGATACCACTGATCTGAATTTACATAGGAACAAAACAAATTATAGATATAACCATAAATACAGAGATGCAGCAAAAATAACACTATCTTTCATTAATATCAAATAATGAAATATGCTTACAAACAGAATGGAAATGAGACTATAGCTCAAGCAATGGTAGCTTATCTCTGAGAAGAGATGTGGTGGCTACATGCCTGTGAACTGAGTTATAATGACGCTCAAGGACCTTTTTATTATTGAACAATAAGAGAAAACCCTAAACAACCAAAACCCTAACCCGAGGAGTTGTAACACCAAGAGTTTATGGGCCCCATTGGGGTTAGTTGGGCAGCCAACTTCCCTAGGTCGTAACTTGGTCATATTATCTCTATTTGATGTGCATGATACCTCGTTGGGAAGATCTCTCTGAGGACTACAACTAAAAGCATGATTTAAATGAAATTGATTGCATGAATATTTCCAAACAAACATCGTTTAGGGCCTCAAAACGGCTCCAAAAGTTCAGGACCCGAAAAACTACCAAAAATAGTAAACTATGCTACAATTAAGGAAATTGAAAAACTGAAAGAAACAATGGTGGGGGTCAACGTGGAATAGGTGGGTGGCCACCAATATCCACCTAGATCGAACACATACCCAGTCCTCTTCTCAGGTGGACGTCGAACCATCCAACCTTCTTTAAAAGCTTTAACAGTGATGGCACATTCAATACTTTTTATAGATACTAGATTTTCAATTATTCCTAGTACACATGCACCTTCACAAGGGGCATGGCATCCAGTGAATTCAAGAAAAAAAATTGTTTCCAGCAGGTGGTCAAATGCTTCTCTCTAATGCCCTTGGTGCACTAATTCATTCCACTCAGGTATTTTGTTTCCAAGAGGACATCTAATGTTATCCTGCATGGAGGAAAAGGCCCAAGGAACAAAAATTCCTGCATTTCCCATCTCACAATGGTTGACATCCCCATCAAACATAAGATAGTCAATAGCAATCAAAAGGGATAGTGTTATTGAAATTTTAAAATAATCTCATGCATAACATGGAAAAACCATGTTCTAAATTATTTTCAATATGTACCTGTATGGATTCTGCATTGCCTTTCTGCACACCCACTTCCTAAACTGCACTTTCTACATATGGGTTTCCATTCTTACCCCATAATCTAGCATGACATGAACACTTTTCACAATACTTTTCATATATCAAATCTCCACCACTTTGCAGTTGAACGGAATGTAGTCAAGCAAACCAAAATGTTTGGCAGAGTTGTGGAAGTAGTCCAATACCTCATAGTGACAGGCGAACTTGATAGTTACATGGCTTGGGAATTGAAAATCGGTGAATTCAAAGGCAGGGCGAGGGGTCTATAGCTTTGTTGAAGAAAATGTTTCCCTCCACGCGCCTCCTAATCTTGGTTCTGCTTCAAAGACTATGATATTCAGATTTAGACTTCTCAAATATTTGGTTGCAAGGAGACCACTCATCCCTATTCCTATGATACAAACCCTTATCTTCCCAAATCCATTCTCATTCTCAGTCTCACCTTCACTAAACAAATTATCGTTCCAGGTAGCCATGACTAATGGTTGACTAATGTTAGCACTTCACAAATCTACAAAGCCATAATACCAAACATCATGTGGTATATCTAATTACAAATACCCAACCTGCCCTTGGCGTACATATGACAATGACATTGTTTTATATCTAGATATGATTTTGTATCTAGATGAGCTCACAACAACCGCATTTTTCATATTCTCTTATATCTCATTAAATTGTACAATTAAACAGATAACTTATTTACTTGAGTACTTTAAAACTAATTTGTCTTGGAGCACCATAGTTTGTCATTGTCTGGGAAACAAAATCTTCTAAGTATTTTGTTTCATTACAGAGAAAAATTTGTGTAGTTTAAACTAGGTACTGGATAATTTATTCACACTTCAAAAGAAAAATATGAAGATGTCCATCATCAAAAGGACATGTGACGATGGAAAAGGTAATGTCTTAGCATCCATTTTGAACAGACGTTTTAAATAAATGATAAAACATCAAGAATGCCAATTCTTATAAATCAAAAGTACAGGCGTAGGTAGATCAATCATGTTCATTTTCAATGAATTTTTTACTAAAAGCATAAATAAAATATCAATGAATGTCTATGTTATAAAGGAAAAGTACATCAACTCAATACATATCAAGCACTACAATATATAAAAAGTCAAGTACTAAAATATATAATTGTATTTGCAACTGATTATTCACGAATTCATAAAAACGATCATTGATCCAGTCATGACAACAATCCAGCACTAGACAATACCCTCAACAACAACAACATCAACATCATGTTTATGAAAAGAACAAGAAGACAATCTAGATCGATGACTTTTCCAAATACTTCTTCGGCCACTGATGAACTCTTTTCCTTCTCCTTCAAACAAACATATACATCTATTTTATCTTCATACAGAAAGGGGATGTTACTTGTGATATTAATGACATTTAAATTTTCATCTTCAGGACCAAGTGGCACTCCATGGATGACAAAAAGTCACTAAATTTGTCCAATGCCAGCAATAGCACTGTCATATGGATCTAATATGTTCACTTTGTCACCTATCTACAGTAGGTGCCCTACCGGAGTTAATGGGCACTATCAAAACAAAAAATTATACATAGATATTAGGAAAAAAATAATTACAATTAAATTGTAAAAACATACATAGATATTGAATTAATAGAATAATGTACACTCACTAAGTCAATATCTGAAATACCAACAAGATTTGGCACTGATTGGGAATGTTTAGATGCATCAATTTTGTCATATTTTAGAACTCTCGAGGTAACAATTTTACCTTTAACATCCTATATGTGATTTCATTATGCACAAATCAAATATTACATTGAAACAAAATAACATAGCAGGAAACAATAAATATAATATTAAAATATTAAAATATGAATAACACTAAAATAAAAGCATATAGGTCTTGTAGATATCTACAAAAAATGCTATTGAATTAGTACATACCTTCACATGTTCATGGCCCTTGTTTGATTCATTTAGAATTCTTGCACTACCCAAATTTACATTTTCTTCCTATGATTGACAGGCATTGCTAATAAAAGAAGGCTTCATGAGTGACAAGAAATGGAACCAAAACATTAACATATTACAAATTCAAGTGAAGCACGCGTTGTAAGGGAATTATAATTAGCTTACCTCATCTAAATCAATGTTAAATTCCTTCTTTTTCCATGCAGCAACAAGAGCTTCAATGGAGGGGGTTATTGTTGACAATGTATTTTCCAAATCAATTATAGATTTCATTGCATGATTATAATCCTCATTATGGTTTTTGATAGACCAGAATATAACTCCTCAAAACGGAAACTCTCTATATTATTCATTCAGGTTATTCATTGTTATATACAAGAGGGAGTGATTGTTCGGTTCATCTCTCGACTCTCTGTTTTCTCTATTATTTATTTACATTTACATTATTATAGTTGTTCAGCCAATCCTTAAGATTAGGTGTCAACATTCTCCCCCCCCCCCCCCCTTAATCTGAAGGAGTGTTCGTGAGTCCAAGCATCGTTCTGAATCTTTCAAGTTTTTCTCTTCCAAGTGCTTTGGTGAAGATGTCTGTAATTTGCTCATTAGTGGAACAATGGTGGAGATGGATTGTTTTGGCCTCAACATGATGTCGAAGCAAATAATATTTAGTATTGATGTGCTTTGTTTGATCATGGAACTTTGGGTTCTTAACCAACTTTATTGCAGATGTATTGTCAATCATGAGTGGAGTTGATTGCACTTGTTTTACCTGCAAATCTTCGAGAATTTTCTTGAGCCACACAATTTCTTTTGTTGCTTCAGCTGCTTCCACGTATTCTGCCTCTGTTGTGGAATTTGTTGGAACTTACTGTTTGTGTGATCTCCAGGAAATAGCTCCTGATCCAAGACTCATAGCATAGCCAGAAGTAGATACCCCTGTTTCTTTATCTCCATCGAAGTCTGAATCAGAGTATCTAATCAAGCTGAAGTCACTCACCTGTGTATACTTAATTCCAAAGTCTTGAGTTCCCTTCAAGTACCTTGTAACTCTTTTTGCAACAGACCAATGTCCCTCACACGGTTTTTGCATAAACCTGGAGAGGATTCCAACAGCAAATGAAATGTTTGATCTGGTGGTAGTTAGGTAGTTGAGACTTCCTACAAGTTGTCTATACTTTGTTGCATCCTCAAATTCTTTTCCTTCAATGGATGTGAGCTTTAAGTTTTGTTCCATTGGAGTAGTCAGAGGATTGCATTCAGTCATGCCAAACTTGTTCAACAGATCTCCAATGTACTTCTTTTGAGAAAGGAATATGGACTTTGGATGTTGAGTCACTTCAATACCAAGATAGTAATGAACATAGCCCAAATCAGTCATTTCAAAACCTTTCTTCAAGTCCTTCTTTATGGATGCAATGTAGCTTTCATTGTTCCTTGTCATCAAGAGATCATCTACATATTCCACAAGATATACAATTGTTTTGCCAACCTTCTTTACAAATGGAGTTGCATCATCAAGATCATAATGTTTGAAATTGAGTTTTAGAAGATTCTTAGTTAATTTTTCATACTATGCTCGTGGTGCTTGTTTGAGTCCATACAGGGATTTCACAAGTTTGCATACTTTATGTTAATTTCCTTTCACAGCAAATTCTTTAGGCTGGGACATAGAAACGTTCTCTTTTAGATCTCCATTCAAGAAAGTAGTTTTTACATCCATTTGATGGACTTTGCAATCGTTCTGAGCTACTAGGGGCAAAAGAGTGTCTGGATGGTAGCCCATTTTGCTGTGGGGGCAAAAGTCTCCTCATAATTTACCGCTTCCTTCTGTGCAAAACCTTTGGCCACAAGTCTGGCTTTGTGCTTGTTAAGTGAGCCATCAGCTTTATACTTGTTCTTGTAGACCCACTTGCAGCTAATTGGTTTGGTTCCCAAAGGAGGATCAACCAGCTTCCAAGTGCCATTCTTTATCAAAGAATCATACTCCTTTCGCATTGCTTCTTTCCATTCATCACAAGAAGCAGATTATTTGAAGGAAGTTGGTTCAAAATCTGTAGACAAATTCAATTCACAATCATAAGAAACATCCATATCAACTGGCGAATCAGAGTCATCTATATTATCTCCATTTTTCTTATTTGAATTTCTAGTTCTTGTCTTTCCAACCTCATCGGGATGAACACTTTCAAGTGTCTTTGTCAGCCACTTTGGGGGACCTTTCTCAGATGCTCCAGGCTGCTCCGTTGGATGAGTTGGGACTGAATCAAGATTAAGTCTCCCAATTCTGTTAGTCACATCACTCAAAGCATTATCTGTTGTTGGAGATTCATGCAGGGGAGAGAGTGCTTCTGAAGAAGATTCCACAGGTTGATCTAGTATAGGAACCCCCCCTTCAAGATGTGGAATATGATTATAAAATTCTTGAAATGACTTTTCAATTGTCAATTTATCCAAGCGATCAAGTTGTCTTTCAACAACATTATCAGTTTTGGATGATTCAAGAAAGATCACATCTCTAGATACTACAAACTTTTTGTTGATTCATCATAGAGACGGTATGCTTTGGAGGTGTTTGAATAACCCAGGAAGATACACTTATGACTTCTTGCACCAAGTTTGTTTCTATGTACCTTTGGTATCAAGGCATAACAAGTGGAACCAAAGACCCTGAGATGCTTTACCGAAGGAATGTGCCCATACCACATTTCATAAGGAGTCTTTTTTCTAATAGCATTAGATGGACATCTATTCTTTATATATACAGCACATAGAATAGCATCAGCCCAAAACATTACTTTTACATTTTTGAAGAATAGCATGGAGCATACCATATTTAAGATTGTCCTATTCATTCTTTCAGCTACTCCATTTTGTTGGGGATTATAAGGCATAGTTATTTGATGTTTGATACCATGTTGGCGAAGATAGTTTTCAAATTCATTTGAAGTGTATTATTTTCCATTAGTTTTAAAATTCATTTGAAGTGTATTCTTTTCCATTATCCATACGAATAGATCCAATATGAGTTTGTGCATCATTTTCAATCCATGCATGAAAGTTCTTGAATGTTTGAAAAGCATCAGATTTGTTCTTCAATAAATATACCCAACACATTCTGGTGTAGTCATCAATAAATGTCATCATATATTTATTTCCATTTGCAAAAGAGATAGGCATTGGACCACATAAATCTGAATGAATGAGTTCAAGTTTTCTATGTGCTCTGGAATGTGAATCATGGAAGGGTTGTTTGCTATCTTTTCCTAGAATACAAGCATCATATTACTTAAGTTTCCTAGGAATTGTAGGCAATCCAACGACACCATTTTTCTTCAAAGCGGAGGCTGTCATAGTTCAAATGTCCAAATCTAGCATGCCATAATAAACTTAATGGAAGTGTACCTTCTTCATAATGAGAATTGTATGAGAAATATTGTGCACGAGCAGAGGTACCTTGCAGCTTGAGGAGCCTTTCTTCTTCTATTCCCCTCATGACAAGTGAGTGGTCATATGTTTTTCTTACCTCAAGCTTGACATTAAACATATGAATGGAGTGACCTTGCTGGTGGATGTGGACCAAGGACAACAACTTTCTCCTCAGTTGTGGGAGATATAGAACATGATGCAGAAGAAAGTCTAGAAGGCCAAGAAATTTAAGCCTGATTGTGCCAAGCCCTGATGGCTTGAGTTTTGATTGGTTTGCAAAGTATACTGCTCCATCAAAGTTGTCAGTGAATTCTTCAAAAAAATATTTTCTATGAGTCATGTGGCAATTTTCTCCTGAGTCAAGCAACCAATAATTTTTCCAAGAAGCAAGTGAAGCATTAAATAAGTCTTCATTTACTCCAATATTACATTGTGCCACAACATAATGAGCTTATTCAGGTGATTTACCTTTGTCTGTGTCATCAGTTTTACCTTTCTATTGGTTTCTTTGCTACTCAATTTTATCCCAAGGTATCTTGCATGTGGAGGCATCATGTGATCCATTTCTTTTACAACGTATGCAGTGAAAATCTGACTTTGCTCCTTGAGAGTGTCTGCCCCCCTGCCTCTGAAATATCTTCCTTTTCCCTGCGACCACCTTTTCCTCTGGAAGACTCTTGAGCAGGATTCTTTTCTTTATGACCAAGGCACACAGCCTCTTCAGAAGATTTAGGGGTTGTTTTTCTTTCCAAAATCTTTCTCTCTTTCAGCAAATTTTTTCACAAGAGAGTCAAAGGTAATATCTTTGATATTTCCATTTGCTTGCAATGACTCAAGATAATTAGAGTAAGTAGGATACAATGCCTTGAGAAAAGCAATCAGAGGAATATCCGTTTCAACCTTCGTGGCTTTAATATCATGCATTATTAATTCTACTTCGGATGCCAGAGCAAGAGGATCATTATTTTGTAATTCAAGGGTGAAGAGTTTAATCATGAGTTTAACAGTTTCAAGTGTAGAGTGTGAGTCATAGGGTTCTTTCAGATTTTGTAATGCTTCAAATGCAGTTGATATTGGTTTGATGTGTTGACTCACCTCTTCACTTACAGATGCAGTGATCAATGCATATGCTTTGTTGTTTTTATTCTCCCAGATGGCAAGCTCTTTGTCAGAGATAGGTTCAATAGGGTCCTTATCTCCTTCTCCAACACACACTCCTTTCCACAGCTCATTAAAAATAAGAGTGTGTTGGAGTTTCCTCAACCATTCTAGATAATTCTCTTTTCTGGTGAGAGTTATTCCCACAATAGATATGATTGAATGCATATCGAACAACGTAATACTTTAGGGTTCAATGTTCACCCGCATACAGGAGTCAGAGTCTGATTGTAACTGTCTATGGCATAAATGAACAGTGGATGATGAGCGACGGATAAGCGGAGAAATAAAAAATTCATAGGAGGACCGTTAGACAAATTCCAATCGTTAACGGTTACCAGAGTCGAAGATCGACAGTCATCGGGTTGAAAATCAGGGGCGAAGAAGTCCAAATGTTAACGGTTACTGAAGAGCGATTTTGGGGCGGTGAATGGTATATCGTGTGAGCTCAAGCCAGTAAGAGGTTTTAAGTGGGGAGCACGCGATTCCAAAGAGCGACTGACACGTGGTTCTGAGGAGAGAGAAGAAACCACTTATATCGCGTGAGTAACGGTCGAGCATGAGGGCCATGCGATATTGATGTGGGCTGTCAAATTTGAGGTCAAAAGATCTACAGTCAAGATTGAGCCCGTAAAACCTCCAGAACTGTGTCCGAGTGGGGTCCGATAAGTGCGTCAATTAATAGGAAAAAAGATGCAACAGTGAATATATCAAACAATGGTGCAGTATCGTGAATGTGGTAAATACAGTAAATATGGTAAAAATATAAACAGTTACATGTTGTTATTCAAAAGAAAGGTCAACAACAGAAAAAACATCAAGCCGTTACAATATTATTTAACACAGCAGCAAAGTATTCAAATGATGGGCATTCGCAGAGATCAGACAAAAATGTCAGCCTGCAAGAGATGCAAAACAGAGAGTGGAGGAGTTAAAAAATTAAAAGAAAGGCCAAAAAATGGTGCCTGCTCTAATACCATGACAGACCAGGATATAACTCCTCAAAACGGGAACTCTCTATATTATTCATTCAGGTTATTCATTGTTATATACAAGAGGGAGTGATTGTTCGGTTCATCTCCTGAATCTCTGTTTTCTCTATTATTTATTTACATTTACATTATTTGCAGTTGTTCACCCAATCCTTAAGATTAGGCGTCAACAGTTTTCAATAGTAGATGAAGCTCCTCTTTGTCTACTCTCGACTTCAATAGATGGAGAAGAACTTTCTATTGGATTTTTTGACATATAATTATGTTTGGAATTTTCTAAGTCTACCATATATTGATCCATTTCACTCACCACTGGTTCTTTGTTAGTTCCTTCAACCTACAAATCATTTTCAATGCACAATTAGTTGGATATTCAGAAAAATCAAAATAAATAACACAATGTACAATATTCAACAAAAAAATTGTATACTTACAAATATGTGTTGTTTGGCTCGCAACACAGCCCGACCCAAAAAATATCGAGCCTTCACATGCTCTCTTTCTTTCTTCGCTTTTGTACTCTTTGTCAAATACTCTTCAACATGCATACTTTCCTTCAAATCTTCCCATTTTTTGGGAGTCAAGTTACTGTCCCTATATTTTCCATCCAAGACTAATTTTCTCCATTTATGCCTAAAGTTATTCATCAAAATTCTCAATTTGTGCTTGTAATATTTAATGGAAATCCTTCCACCAATAGTCTCAAAAATATTTTCCGTTTGTTGGATCACTTGATCAACATTTCTTGGATACTGAAATGCAAAGTTGGATTTGGTAACATCCAAATGAGACCTTATCCTTGTGCCCAACTCTGTGGCCCACCTAGACGCTTTTGGTCCAGTAGGCTCACCATATTTTACCTCAATCAATTAAGCCTTCTTCCCTTCTGAATTTCTTTATTTTGCTTCCCTTTTTATGGACCTATATAGGCTTTATCTAATTCTTTTTCTTTTGACTAAAGCTTATACATCTTCAAAACCAAGACTAGGTGATGAAAACCCACTCATACTTGTGGATAAAGAAGGTGCACTAGTAACTAGCACCTTGTTTGGAGGAGATGTAATTGATGTGCTTTCTGTGGTAGAAGGTTGAATTGTTTTCTCCTTGTTCACAATAGGTGTAGCACTAGGTAGCACACTAATCTCCTCAGACATGCCTTCAAATATTTGCTTTAACTTTAAATAAAGTTCTTGCAACTCTGCTTCTCCAGAATATGCCAATTTTTCATGAATACCTTGGAAATGATCATCTGATATGACAAGAAGTTGATCATTTGTATTGTCAACTTCATCTCCATGTATTGAACTACCAAGGCATTTCCTTCTACAAGTTGGCAGCGATATGTCTTTGCTTACTTTTTGTTTCTTCTCATTTTCTGTGGAATCCAAGTTTCCCCTACAAAACAAAAAACTTATCAAATTATAATTGAAAACATATATGGCCTACATCATCAAATATATTATATACAACTTTCATTAAATATGCATAGAAGTGAAAAGTGACGAAGAGTAACTACTTACTTATTCGCCAAACAAAGAGATGACAAATATTCTTCATTTTTGTGGTGCGTTCTGTAGGAACACGCTCATATTACATTAGATTTTCATCATTGCTGAGATCATTTTAACATTTCAACCCCTTCTTCATAGTATTTATGTCCTACATTTCACATTTAAAGAAAAAATATTAGTGCATGGACAAACAACGACTATAAAATATATCTATTCTATAATCATTTATTATGATCAATTAAAATGAATTAACCTTAAACTAATAACTTCAAAAACTAATAATGAGAATGAATCAACATCATGGTAACTTCAAAAACTAACCAAAATGGGAGTTGTTCCTATTATATTATCAAATCCCTTTCTTCAACACACTGCTACTATCATAAAATCAGTGGAGACATGTTAAAACAAATTGAGTTAATTCTAGCATCTCAGATCTATGGTGAACCCTATTAAGCTATGGCAGTTAGTATTTCCACTTAAATAACCTTGAATTTGAATATTTATAGATTAAATGTTAATCCAAACTTGGATTGCAATCCCTCGTAAAAACATTTAATCTATGGCAGTTGAAATAGAAAAAAAAATGTGACATGAACCAGAGCATATTTTGTTGATTCTTATTATGGTTATTTCCTTTGCACTATGTTTCTAATATGTTGGTAGAAGGGACACTTCAATCAGTATCAATTCCCTAACCAGAAGTATGGATAATCAATGAAAATATAAGAAAATGTTAAAATCATGCATAGTTTTTATTTTTTTAAATGCGAAATTTTTTGTAACATTTGCATAAATTTATCACTTAATAGAAACATAGCATATTGCAATTGAGAATGCAGATTGGTTGTCTTGTCCATTGTAACATTATTGAATCTATTATATGTGTACTAGTGTCAGTACCATATAGCTTAGGCGAAGAGCTCTCAAACCGTATTAAAACTTTGAGCCCTTAGTAAGTAGAGACTTACATTGAGCTTTGAGGTTTGCAAGCTAAAAATAAAATATCCCTCAATAAAAAGATACACATTCCCTGATTTAACAACTAAAATAGCATTAAAAAATTCTAGTTTTACAAGTTGATTTTCATAATCCAATCTTTAAAAAAAAAAACACAAACAAACAAAATTACAAGTTTTTTCTAAGGAAAAAAACCAACAATAAAAGTTAGAATAAATATTAAAGTTAGCATAACTTCATGTGAGCAATTTCATTGATGGATCTAATAACCCTCTTTAAGATAAATTGAATCACTTCATGCTACAATAGAGTTACTGGAATGAGACAAAATTCACACAAAGTGAAAAATGAATGATACATTTCAAATAGAGTTTAGTACAACCATTTGGCTAATTCCATGGCTAAAACAATAAAATCCATTTTCATAGTGAAAATTTATGCCATAAATTTAAGGTGATAAATCATCTTCGTGATCATTTGCATGGTCATCAACATCACAATCCCGATCACTTGTGTATACATGCCATAAAGTCAAGGTGATAAATCATCATCGTGATCATTTGCATGGTCATCAAGATCACAATCTTGATCACTTGTATGTACATCTGCTTGATTTTCTTCATTGTCCTCATACATTATATTGTCTTGACCATGCATTACGTTTTCTATTGCTATCTCTTCATTGGGAATCAAAGTTTTGACTTCAAATACTCTATCGCCATCTTCAGTTTCTTCCTCCAATGTTTCTTGTAAATTATTACATTTATCATCAACCATTATATCAATATATTCAATGAATTTCCTTTTTGAGTGAGGCTCTATTTGAATGACATACGACCATCCTAAGCTTGTTACATCATCAATTAAAAATGCCTGGTTAATTTGAATAGGGGAAACATATGGCTCATTGGTCTTCAATAAAATTTGGCATGTATTTGCACGTATAAATCCATACTTATCACGTTGTATTGCAGATGGCTTGATCCATTTACATTTTAATAATATAGGACTAGTTTCACCATAATCAACTTGAATAATTTCTTGTATGAACCCAAGATACAAGTTCTTTTTAGTGTTGTGATGAAATTCAACACTAACAATACAATCACAATTTTCCTTTCCTGTGTCCCTTTCTTCCACTCTTAAATAAGTACCATAGGCCCACATCCCACTGAAAGAAGAATCCCATATACTTGGAGGTAATGAAAGCCCAATTTCCTACTTTGCCATATCTTGACCTTCTTGTCATGCATCATTAATTGCATCAACAATCCAATCATCAATTTTGGAAAAGAACGATCTCCAATATTCAAATCTTGAAGTGTACGCTTTCGAGATGGATGCATCCATGTTTGAATCTCTTCTTCGTATTTTCTACATATAATATGAATAGTAAGAGCGATAATAATTTAGCTATTAAATGAAATTAAATAAATAAATGATCATGTAAATAATATTTTACCTATGCCACTTATCGAATGATGATGTGTTTTGAAGAACATAGGCATGTATGGCAATTCCTTCCTCATTTGATAGCTTGAAACGATGTCCATTTCCTTTTAATACTTCACCTGCAACTCTCTGGTCATCATCATCATCCTAGACAAGTTGATTGACATTGCTAAAATCCTTCATATATTCTGTGCAAAATCCTATGGCCTCTTGCATTAAATATCCCTCACAAATGCTACCTTCTGGTTTTGCCTTATTACGAACAAAATTTTTTGTAACTTTCATGTATCTTTCTATAGGATACGTCCATCTTGTTATTATTGGGCCATAATGCTCTAGTTCATGTTCTAGATGTATAAGAAGATGCATAGAAATATTGAATATTGTTGGTGGAAATTCTTGTTCCAATAAGCAGAGGACTCCAACAACCTCTCCCCTCAAATTATCAAAGTTTGAAGGATCTAGCACATGCAAACTCATTCTCTTTAATATTAGGCCCAACCTTATGATTGCCAATCTTAGTCCTTTTTCCAAACTTGATATGACTGCAATAGGTAAAATATCCTCAATTATGACATGATAGTCATCAATCTTGAGGCTTCTTAAGCTATTATTGTTAGTTTGGCTTATAATATTACCACTTACATATCCAATAGGAAATCAAGTCTGAGGCATCAACTTTTAGAATTGTGCACATTGATCCTTTTTCCATGCATAAGGAGCAATAGTTTTTCTATATTTTCCATTACCATATTTTTCAACCCAAAGATTTTGACGAATCTCCAGTTCTTGAAGGTCTAGGAGTGATGACACTGTATCATATGCACCAAAAAGAGTTTCTATAATATCAAAAGCTATGTTTTTCTAAGTATGATAAAGTCAATAGTATGTCTAATGGTTATATGCTTAAACTATGGAAATTTATCGAATATGCACACTCTTTCTACACCACTATCATTAAGTGGGTCATTTTTACTACCACAAATTCCACCATTTTCAATAAATCGCACTCTTTTTTCTCCACTCTCAATAATGTAATCACTTGTTATTGCCAGTGGTGCTTCACAATTCTCTTCCTTACCATTGAAACGTGACTTTTGTCGATGATATGGATGCTCCATTTTGAGGTAAGTACGATGTCCACAATAAATACACTTATGCAAACTACTTGAGTGCCTCACAAAACCCTTAAAGATGCAAGTCAAACATCTATAGTATCCATGAACATTAGGACTAGTCAAAGTGCCATATGCAAGAAGATCATGGATTGTAAACAATAAAGAAACTTTTAAAGTGAATTGAATTGAATTACTATCCCTTAAAATTTGAATTTCTTCAATTCCTTTCCACAATTCCACTAGATCGTCAAATAATGGCTCTAAATAAACATTAATTGTATATGAAGTCATACATTTTTTCCTGGTATAACCAATTATAACATCAAGAAAAATGACTTGGTTTCTAACCATGGAGAAGAGTTATAATTTATTAAAAACACTGGCCAAGTTGACAATTTAGTGTTTTGACCTGAGAAAGGGTTCACACCATCTAGAGCTAAACCTAGCCTTATATTGCAAGGATCTTGGGCAAAATCAGGTGATTTGTTGTCAAATTCCTTCCAAATCTGAGAATCAGCCACAAATCGTTGCTTTCGATCAGTGCTCTTATTTTTGGCATGCCATTGCATTAGCTTGGAAATGTCTTGATATTTGTACATTCGAAGCAACCATGGGATTATTGGAAAGTGAAAAAGAACCCTTCTCGGAGCTGAATTTGATTTCAACACTAGTTTATACCTCCCTTCTTTACATTTTGGACATTCAATCTCACTTGCAATATTTTTGTGAAATAATACACAACCATTCACACGTGTGGATGTTTTCATACCGTAAGCCTAGCTTAATGATTTGCACTTTACATGCTCTTCGTTTTGTTGGCAATGTGGAATCGGGTGGTAACAACCGTTGTAAAAATGCCAATAACTCATCAACACTCTCATTTTTCCAACCATGCACCACTTGCAAGTTAAGAATTAAAAGGATTGTTGTTAAATGAAAAATTCCAAGTACTATACATAGGTTTTAAAGCATCCTCCATCAACTTCTGCCATTCATCCTTGAAACCCTCATTCAACATTCTATCAACTCCAATCCCTTCATCAAAGGTTCCTACCTTTTCATTTGTGTTTGTTGCCTCTTCATCTATGTCAAGTGCCTCTACGTCTCTCATGCTATGCAATTTTATCCTATCTTGATAACAATTTTGAGGGAAAGGGCTTATATCGCTATGCCCATATTTTAGCATATGTTGAAAAATCACAATTATTTTTCTCATCTTCCCACCACGACAATAATTACATGGACATGCATATTTAAGCAAGCTCTTATCATCAACTATTATCTCATCATGTGCATGGTATTCATCTGTTGTCAAAATTGGGCATTGACTCATCTTCAATTTTCTGCATTCAAAGATGAAACTGATATGTTAACTCTTTACTTTCAACACTTTCCATAACTTTGTTTGTAAAAGAGAAGTTTCAGCTCCCATTTGAGCACAAATGTCAATTGTGCAAACTTTTTAGAAACAACATATAGGAAGAGAAGGCTACACATTTTTTACCAGTGTGAACACACCCATACACAACAATCACACAGTCAAACAACAAAAGAAAGCCATATTTGAGAGAAAGCATGTGGATCAACACTTGTTTGAGGAGATATTTTTTTTTGTATTATACACCTTTTTAATGCAGATCTATCAGCATGACAACGAAAATGTTTAGTTAATATATTAGCATTATTAAGGGAACATCCCTTGCGACCATTTTTAAACACTCATTAAAACAGCAATGAGGAGAAGAACACACCAATGGGAGTTTCCTTAGCAACAAATAGGATGCATCACTCAGCTACAGGGGAGGTACTAATGTAGTGGCAGTTACCAATCGTGCACTCTCTCCTTTAAAGCCTATTTCTGACAAGTTCTAAGTGTTCATTCCTAGTAAATGAGGGCACTCCACTTGAGGGAGTCACTTACCTATTCATGGCACCATGACGAGTTACAAATTATCAACCTTTTGGCACTTCAAGGGAATACATTATGTTTTTAGCCGCTTGAATGGAGGGCACATTAATGAAGGATTTACACCACATTCTCTCCTTATTCCTAGCATACAAGAGGGTACATCATTTGGATATATACATTATCTTTCTAAGCTTGAAGAAGTTCACCCTAGTAGAAAATATGCATTTTGAGTCATATTTGTTATTCCTATCTTCATCTATAATTATGGGACTGGTCTTTGATACTCATTCAAGAGCTTCACAAGTTGTAATAATATTACCAAGGATAAATTGTCTCTTAATAAACTCCAGCTAATCAAGGAAAATGGTTCAGGCTTCCATTTCTTCATTATTAGACACATTAAAAAGTGTGATAGACCGACAATTACTCACTATGTTTACCTTGTTGTATACCTTGAAACTTGTGTAGTTCATCTTGTTGTTGAAGTGAGACACCTTGTATATGTCTCAAACAATTAATTTGTCTACAATATACTTAAAATTATCCTACATTTCCTTCAATGGATGTGTGAATATTCAGCAGGAAATTTTTCCTAAACAAACAGTCATATGATGTAAATGCACAAACAATCCCAAACCTTCCTCTCAAAGAAGCAACACGGTTTTGTGGATACAAGGTAGATGAGATTAGAAATCGTCAAATATTGTCAATATGAGATTGAAAATAATTTGATGACCAAGAAGCCACGAAAAAATAATGTTGATGCTAGTTGGCCCCTATAACAGCCTTGGTAAAAAATTCATGTAATAAAAGTTAATAAAGTTAAAATAAGACCACAATTAAGGGACACTTATTCCAAGCTTAATGTTGGGCAAATATATCCTAGTGGGCATCATTGGATGTGTGTTTTGGCTAAGGAAAATTTTCAAAGGCTAAGGAACATGCATTAAAAGACAAAAAGGAATTTTTGGCACATTCATTTAAGAAAATAAAGGAAATTAGGAGAAAAGTAAGGTGAAAGGTCACAGGTTTCATGTGAGGAGGAAATTGAAGGAAAATAATGGAAAATGAAGAAATTAGAGGCCTCATGCACAAAAAGGCTTACGAGCACCAGTTCATGGATTTTGTTAAGTTCAAGTTTGGAGCTCTCTCATTATTCTTTCTCTCTCTCTCTCACACTCTCTTCGTCACTTAGAGTTTTCTTTGAGCACTTTAGTTTGGAGCAAAGGAAAGGGAAGGAAAGGAAAGAATGTAGGTTTTAACCCATACAAAAATTACCTGCATATGAATTGTAAAACATAGAAAATAAACAATGCGAGAGCATAACACATAAAACACATATACACATAGATTTTCCCCTGGATCCCAAAACCGGGACTACTAGCTTGATTTTTCATTATGATCCTTTCAATGTCACAATACATATTTATACATGCCAAGGCATCCAATACCATGGACCGAAAACCATCACGTCCAAAAACATGGACCAAAAACCATCGTGTCAAAAGCCATGTGCGAAAACCATGCACAAAACCATAGGTAGGTTCGCCCAACCTAATATAGGGTCCAAAAAAAATTCCCCGGGGTGCTGCCCCGGACCCGATAAAGGGGGGCTACCCGCCCCCCCTCAAACTCCCTGTGACCCCCCCACTGCACAATCGACACAACGAAGGGGGAGCTCCACCCCCCGGTTAACTATGTCAGCTAGTCGTGGAAAGAATACAACACAACCCAACATTCTCCCACTTGTTGTTTTATTTCCACATGGGGCCACAGGAGAGCTTAGTCATTTATCCAACCCTGCAATGCCCATTATTTCTCTACACCAATAGATCTTCTCAAAGCTCATAGATTTTGTCAATACATCTGTAGTATTCTTCAAAATGTCCACCTTTACCAGCAACATCTTTTTGTCTTCTATCATATCCCTCACAAAGTGATACTGGACATCAATGTGCTTTGTCTTTGAATGGTAAGCAGGGTTCTTGGCCAAGAAAATTGCACTTTTCCTGTCACATTCTATCCTTATAGTTCCCTGTACTAACCCTATACTTGGACACAATCTCTTCAACCAAACTGCTTCCTTGCTTGCATGAGTGGCTGCCATGTATTCTGCCTTTGTAGTTTATAATGCCACTATAGATTGTTTCTTACTCATCTAGCTCACTACACCTCCAAATAGGTTAAACATATACCCACTTGTAGATCTTCTCTTATCCAGATCTCCAGCCCAGTCTGCATCAACAAAGCCACGGATATCCAAAACTATATCCAATCCTAGTCTTCCTTGGTAGCACAAACCATAATCACTAGTGTCACATAAATACATGAAAACCCGCTTCACTGTTGTCCAATGCTCCTTTCTTGGTTTTCACATAAACATGCTCAATACTCCCACTGCATGTGCAATGTCTGGTCTAGTACAGACCATTGCATACATCAGGCTACCGACTGCACTTGCATATGGAACACAGGACATGTCCTCTTCCTCTTCTTGTG
>APFE030765386.1:69191-91271 GCA_000404065.3 Pinus taeda
AAAGGTGTCCCCTTGAAGCCAAAACCTGGCTCTGATACCAAATGTAGGTTTTAACCCTGTATAGAAATTACCTGCATATGAATTCTAAAACACAGAAAATAAACAATGCGAGAGCATAACACATAAACACATATACACATATATTTTTTCCCTGGATCCCAAAACCGGGACTACTAGCTTGATTTTCATTATGATCCTTTCAATGTTATAATACATGTTCATACATGTCGAAGCATCCAATACCATGGACCGAAAACCATTGCCTCCAAAACCATGGACCGAAAACCATCGCCTCCAAAAGCATGTGCGAAAACCATGCACAAAACCATAGGTAGGTCCGCCAAACCTAATATAGGGTCCAAATAAAAATTCCCTGGGGTGCTGCCCCGGACCCCATAGAGGGGGGCTACCCACCCCCCTTAAACTCCCTGTGACCCCCCTGCTGCGTAATCGTTGCAACAAAGGGGGGGCTCCGCCCCACTCTAACCCCCCAGTGAACTATGTGGGCTAGTCGTCGAAAGAATACAACACAACCCAACAAAGAAAAGGAAAAGAAAGCAAGGAACAAGGAAAGGAAAGCAGGATCAAGAAATTTCAACAAGAATACTTGCAGGTAACCTTTTGCATGTGTGATTTCCTAGTTGGTTTGGACATGCATGGCTTTGCATGTTGATGTATAATTCTCTTGTTGTCGGTGGCATGGTTTTGTCAGGTTATGAAAGTGGTTTTCAGCCTAGCCTAGCCTTTTTCTGAATTCCATGGTATATTGGGATGTTTATTTCAGTTTTGGAACTTTGGAATTGTCATATGGATTTCAGAATTCGGGGCGGAGGTGGTCTTAAGGTTCATTCCCAAAGGCCTAGGAATCCCTTGATCAGTTTTGGCGAGATACACAGTAAAGCCTGAGGGAGAAGTCTTGGTTTAGGGCCTAGCTATCTGGGTTTCGGCTGCAGTAAAGCCTGAGAGAAAAGGAGATGGAAAATTCATCAAGGATAGTGATGGTTTCGGATGGCATTCGAAGTATTGTTCGGTTGTAATCGAAGCCGCGGTTTTGGTGTGATCATTGTTGGATGAGGGTGGAGGTGGTTTAACCTTTGGATTCCATTGGCTTTTCTTAGATTTGTTGTTTTATGAGATCCCACATTCATGATTGGAATATGGCACAAGGGTGTCTGGCTGAAAGAGAGATTTGGTTCAGCCATGTATATGGTTGGGTGGTAAATGGAAGTCTCGAACCTGGTCGAATTTGCCTATGATTAATAAAAGCTAAGTTCTCTTACGTTTGCATTGATCTATATGTGGATTTAATGGTTACCATATCTCTTATATTTATATGGTTTTATGTTGGTTATAAGCATAGTTGAATGATTGGTTCATGTCTTGGTTATTTCATATATTTACTTGTAATTATTAAAAGGATAGATGCAAGACCTAATTGATGATATAGTAGTTCAATGGAGAAGGAGGCAATCCTTCTAGTTATGTTTAATAATATGTTTCAGTCATTTATTCTTTGTCCTATATCCTAGACCTGTAGGTTGTATTGAAGCCAAGTGTTTGACAGAATGCCAGTCCCGGTTGGGGATGCTCAAGCCTAGTCCCGAGGGTGGTTTTTATTGATCAACATGGTTATCATGTTTTTAATAATTTATGAAGGTTACAATTTTCGAGGCAGAGGCCAGCTTTCTGGGCTACAAAATTGGCTCAAATCTCAGGGTCACTAGCACAAAAATGGCAATTTTGGACCACAGTCATTGGCAGGCAGGCCTGTGAGAGCGAATTTAGGGTTCTGGTCGCTCTTCTGCCCATAGCATGAGAGCGGCTATGGCCTAAAAGCTGCAGAATAACATTGGGGCCCAAGGACAGGCTGTCTGAGTGGCTAACTTGTCTCCTGAGGGGTCTGTTGATGATGTTGGATGATTGTATGTGATGTTCTATCGAATCTGATTGTAGTAGCATCTCTCCTCATGTTTATCCTGGTTGACATGGTTACTTTGGGTAGATTTGGGATGGGGTGTTACAGATTGGTATCAGATCATGGTTATGCTCTCTTTGGGTCATATCTGGTGCTACAGATATGGGTGAATATGTTGGTCATGCATGCATGTCAGTTGCGTGTGTGGCTCATACACTAAAGTTCCATGTGCTTATTACATTGCATCATATTGATCATGGTAGAATTAAGTTTATCATGAGTAACTTGATGTCAGTTTTATGGAATGCATCGTCAAGAGCATATGACTAGTTTTACAATTATATGTAGCTTAATTACATTCTTGTATGATGGGTTGCATTCTTGGTTATTTGATTACATGCATCAGTCTTGTAGGTTGATTACAAGAATTGATTTCTTATGCTCGACTACATGTGGTTATGCGTATGTGTAGTTATTAGGCATTACTTATGCATGTGGAGAGTTGCACGAGGCAATGTGTATACTAGAGTATAGGTTGTTTTCATGCATGGGGTCATAACATGCATTGTTGATATGGCCTTGCATTGATGACTGGACCCTAGCTAGTATGATGGTTATGTGTTGATGCACTTATTGATATATGTCTATATGTTATTATGGTTATGTTGTTCATGCATCACACTGATTTGATGACATTGAAGACAATTTATTCTTCCTTAGTATGCTAAGGTACATTCATTTATGGTGATTTGGTTTAGCTGACATAGTATGCCTTGCAGGAAAGGGATCAGATGGCCAGCAAGGTAGTAGACTACATAGAATCTCCCTATGAATCAGATGGGTAGCATGGTGTGGGGCACTCTTCTGACTTAGCAGACACCTTGAGAAGCCTAAAGGAAGAAATAAGGAGTTGCAATGCAAACAATGACAAAATCATGTAGGCAGGAGAGAAACAAGAAGAGGTGAATGCGATATTACTTCAGAGTTTGTCAGATTCGCGGTGAAAGGGACCTCTTCGGATCAGCCATGGACATGAGGATAGAAATAATGGGGCATATGGAAACATGTAACATAGTATGCATAGGTCAGATAGATATGAGACTATCAGAGATGGCAGGTTGTTGGACACTCCGGATAGGATAGGTAATGGACACAGGTATTACTCTAGTTCTTGTTCTGATAGACATCATGATTGTCGTCATTATCATCAGTACAGGAAAAATGATAGGGGATATTTTTCGAATGAGTTAAAGAAGGAAAAGCCACCTACCTTTGGTGGAGATATGAAGAAATCATAGGATGCGAAGGCTTGGTTACTTAGAATGTATAAGTTATTTAGATTGCATGATTATGCAGAAAACATGAAATCAAGGATAGCCCTTTTTAGTCTCCAAGGTAAAGTGGACATTTGGTGGGAAGACATGAAGAATGTGAAGAACCTACATGATTATGAGTTGACTTGGCATGCATTCTTAAAAATCTTCAAGAAGAATTACTTGTCTGAGAGGTATTATGATGACAGAGTTGATTTTTATGAGTTGCGGATGGGTTCTATGATAGATGAGGAGTATACTTATAGATTTTTGGAGTTGTTGAGATATGTGCCTTACCTCGGATAGGAGAACGCCAAGGTTCAGAGATTCATTAGTGGATTTCCAATTGCATACAGAGACCAGATTGAATTCGATGAGCCTAAATTTTTGAGGAGTCCATCCGAAAGTTGAAAAATTGTTATAAGCAGTTGAAGCGCAAAGTTGAACTGAAGCATGACTTGAAAATAAATAAGAGAGCTAAAGGAAAACGACTACAAAAGAGAGGAAGACCTCAAGATGCAAGTCAGAAAGATAATGTAGTTCCTTACAAGAGATTCATTGCAGCTGAGAAGGGACATGGAGAGCAGCAGGCTAGAGGTGGTGATAAGGAACCATTATAATGTTGGATATGTGGTAAGGATCATCGTAAGAGGAATTTTTCGCAGTATCATAGTGGTGGTATACCCCATATCTATAGTGGTTAGAAGCCGCATACATTTGGTGATGTTGGTCATATCATTCCTCAGATTTATGCAGTTGTGGACGACAGGCATGTGGATCATCATGCATTGATCATTGAGATGGACAGTTTGCTTTGTGATCAAGTTGTTTCTATTTTGATTGATCCTGGATCTAACTATAGTCATATTAATCCTAACCTGGTGGATAAGTGCAGTTTGAGAAAAGAAGTGCATGAAAAATCTTGGTTGGTACAATTGGCTACAGATACAAAGAAGCGAGTCCACCACTAAGTAAGATCTTGTGCATTTGATTTAAATGGTATGCCTACAACAAAGCATTTGAATGTATTCCATTGGGATTGTATAGTATTATTTTGGGTATGGATTGGCTATACCTTCACAGAACCAAAGTGGATTGCTTTGATAAGGCCAATGAGTGTGTGGATGACAGTGGGGAAAATTGGACCTTGTAGGGAAAGAAGAAGCCTACATCAATGAGGATGGTTACCGCTATGCAGGCTAAGCATAGTTGTAGAAAAGGTTGTGTAATGTTTGTAGTACATATTTCCAGTGACAAGGGTAAGAAGGTTGAGGATGTTGATGTGTTGAGCAGGTACCTAGTATTGCAAAAGTTTCAAGATGTATTTTCTAAGGACATTTCAGAGTTGCCACCACATAGGGAGGGAGACTTTTCTATTGAGTTAGTGCTAGGGTCATCTCCAACATCGAAAGCATCTTGCAAGATGAGCACACTTGAGTTAGTAGAGTTGAAATTGCAGCTAAAGGAATGGTTGGAAAAAGGATACATCAGACCTAGTGTCTCACCTTGGGATGCACCAGTGTTGTTCATAAAGAACAAAGATGACACTCTTAGATTGTGCATTGATAACAGGCAGTTGAACAGAGTAATGATAAAGAATAGATTCCCTTTGCCGAGGATTGATGATTTGTTTGATTAACTAAAGGTAGCAGCAATGTTCTCTAAGATTGACTTGAGATCGAGATACCATCAAGTACGCATCAAGGAAGAGGATATCTTCAAGACTGTGTTTACTACCAGGTATGGGCATTATGAGTTTGTTGTTGTTCCATTTGGCTTAAATAATGCTCTAGGTACATTCATGTGTTTGATGAATAGTGCGTTGCCTCCTTACCTAGACAACTTTGTTATTGTATTCATTGATGACATTCTAGCATATTCTTAGAATGAGGAAGAACATGTTGAAAATTTAGCAACAGTGTTGAGATTTCTAAGAGAGCATCAGTTGTATGCTAAACTTAGCAAGCACAACTTCTTTTAGACTAAGGTACATTACTTGGGACATGTTGTCTCCAAGGAAGGCATAGTAGTAGATCCATAAAAAATAAGGGACATCATGGAATGGGCATCTCATAAGAATGTAGATGAGGTGAGATAATTTATGGGATTGGCATGTTACTGCAGGAGGTTCATCAGGAAATTCTCATGCATTGCATATCCTATCACATCATTGCAGTGGAAAGTTAATAAGTTTGGATGGATGACGGAATGTGAAGATAGTTTAGAGCACCTTAAGCAGTTGTTGACACATGCACCAGTGCTAAAGATTGTGGATTTAGAGGAGTAGTTTGTTGTGTGTACAGATGCTTGTAAAAGGGGACTTGGTGGAGTTCTCATGCAAGAAGGACATGTAGTGTGCTATGAGTCACGGAAACTGAATGAGCATGAGTAGAATTATTTGACGCATTATCTTGAGCCAGCAGTGATTATACATGCATTGAAGATGTGGAGACATTATCTTCTGGGCAAGAGGTTCACATTAATGAGCGATCAGAGTGGGCTGAGGTGTTAATTTGACTAGCCAAATCTAATTGTCAGGCAAGCCAGATGGTTGGCTACTCTTAGTGAGTTTTACTTAGAGATCAGATAAGTCAAAGGGAAGGAGAATCGAGTTGCAAATGCTCTTAGCAGGAAGGTACAGGTAAATCATATAGCTTCTATAATCTTTTAAGGGACAGAGTTACAAGATAGGATTTTGTAGGTAGGTTAGTGAGATGACAAATACATGGAGATTATGCACAGGTTACAACAGAGTACAGGCATAGGTATAGGTTTAGATGCATGTACAGGTGCAAGTAAAGGAACAAAGTATCAGGATGAAAACTATCGTCTCACGGTAGATGGATTGCTGAGGTTTTGAGATAGGATCTAAGTGTCGAATTGCAGTGGGCTCAAGAAGCTTATCTTGAAGGATTTTGATGTGAAACCGTATTTGGGTGATCCAGGATATTAGAAGACATTGACGGTGGTAAATAAGTTCTATTATTGGCCGAATATGAAGAAATAAGTGGTTGAGTTCATGGCTAAATGCTTAGATTGTCAACAAGTAAAGGTGGAGTGCGAACATATAGGTGGTTTACTATAGCCTATAGCAATTCCAGAATGGAAATGGGAGGTCGTTTCCATGGATTTCATCATAGGTCTTCTAAGGATAGTGAAGCAACATGATTCTATTATGGTGAGGTCAATAGGTTGAGCAAGCTAGCTCACTTCATTCCTGTAAAGATTGCATATTCAACTAGTGAGCTAACGTAGAATTTCCTGCAAATTCTCTACAAATCTACCTCTGAGATCTATGTAGAAAATATTACTGTAGATTAACTAGATAATGAAATATACCAAAGCAAAATACTATAATCTACTTCTACTATCAAACTTGCATAAGCTTAAAGATCGAGCTGAATCAGAGCTGAACACATATAACCATAAGAAGAAGAATCAATGCACATGAAACACAAAAAAAAATACTTAGGGGAAAGCCTCAGTTAAAAACCCCACTATCTGTATTATCATACAAGGTCGAAATATATCATAATTACACAAATCTTTAGCTCTAACAGCTAGCCAGCTCTCAGTACAATCCTCCTCGATGCTCACAAGAAAACAAGGTTTCTCACAAACCTTCTCCTCTTCCCTCCAAGCCTCTTATTTCCTTGCGTTGTTTCTCCTGGATGATCCTACTATTACCAAGTGTAACACTGGTCACTCACATTGATCTCACACCATGTAACACTGTGCAATCCTCAAGGAACCTTATTCCTTCTACATGCATGAGTTTCCTTTATAGGAGAAAACATGCAACTGATAGTACATTGTCCTTGACATTTAGCTCAACTGGGTCTTTCTCAGAATAGACATGCATGAGTTTCTGATGGGAGAATCTTCAGTTATCTGGAGGACACTGGTTTAGTGCATGCATGCATCAACTCACTAATAACTCACAATTAGTTCCTCAAACAATTTGGAATTAATTTAATTGGACATAACTCAGTAAAATGAGCTAACTAATTACAACTCAAATATAACTCAATCTTATCTCCTTAATTAAGGGATAATCTCCTTAATTTAAGGGATAACTGTTGCATGACTTCAGAAAGACTTCTAACTTGAATTTCTCCAACTAAATAATCCATAATGAATTAATTAATTATTTCCAAGCAGCCGGTGAGACTAAATTCGATTTTAATTCACAATTTTAATTCAAGGACAAATTAAAATTGGAATATTCTGGATTCCATTTTTATCATTTCTTGTTGCTATTTTCAACACTTCCTCTCAACAAGAAAGGAATTCAACTCAATCCCAATCGTGAACCTTTAGGGTGTTATGCATGCAACACTTCTCTCAAGTGTTGTTTCTCTGGCAACTCTAGAAACAAACAAAAAAACATCCAACCTGAATTAGCATGATGCATCTGTCATCAAAGTCTCTGATTGTTATTGCCTTTGTCAACTGAAAACTTTGCGCTTCCGTTGACTCTGCCTTTCTGCACTGTTATCGATCCTTCTCTGCGCTCTTCAGTATCTGACTACTCTAGCCTTTGTCACTTTTATCTCTGACTGCATCAATCCCACTAATTCCTCCCGCTACTATGTACTTTGGGCTCCTTTAGAAAGGTATGATCCATGAGATAAAACCTCTCAATAGACCCTGCCCAATTTCAGCCTTCTTGAGATTATCACTTCACATCGCCCCACCCCACACCTGGAGGTATGGCTGCATGTGATCCCTTTTCCCACTTGGCTCAAAATTTCCCCTACTGGAGGTCTCTACATGAGTGGATGCCTCCACTCAGTATCCTCTCAACATCTCCAATTGTGGCTCCTCCACAATTGTCTGAGACTTCTTCTAGGGTTGCATGTTGAGAGGTAATTTACTCTCCATCTCAACCAACAAGTCTCTAACATTTTCCTTGCTCCTCAAGGCTTTGCATGCATCTTGAACCTTAAGTGCATACAGGTTCTTAACTCGTGAACCGATCTGTTTCACCTGTTCCGTGGTGATGTGTTTAAGGAAAACCTTTTCCTTACTAAAGACAACATCGTAGCCTTTGTCCTCCAACATCGCGATCGATACCAAGTTCTTCTTCAGTCCAGGCACATACTTCACATCTGTCAAGCTGATAAGAGCTCCATGCTTCCTCTGAAAAGCAACCGTGCCCACTCCTGAAACACTATACCTTTCATCGTCACCCATCTCTATGCACATCTTGAGGTCTTTCTCCTCCAAGGTACTGAATAAACTTTTATCGCGAGTCATGTGGAATGAGTCTCCGCTGTCAAGATACCAACCACAACATCATCGATGACACCATGCATGCATGAGGGTGAAGTCCATTTTGAACTGAGAGGCCAATGCCTTACCTTCATATCCTTCCGAGGATCCCTTCTTAGACTTCTTCGATGGGAAATTAGTTGCATAATGACCTATCTCATGACAATTAAAGCATCTCACTTTAGAATTGTCAACCTTCTTCCCTCCATGAGAAGAATTCGATTGGGAATGAGAATCCTTCTCCTTCCCTTTCCTTGCCTTACTTGCTAAGGCCATATTTTCTTCATCATCATCCTTGGATGAAGAACCATCTCGAGTGCTCCTCCTAATCTCCTCCTACATGAGATCCGACCATAGTCGTTCCCAATCCGACAGTTTCTCCCTTCCATTCACAAAGTCCTGGTAGCTATTATAGCTCTTTGGAAGGCCAAGGAGAGTGAGGCTCACCATATCATCATCATCAGTAGTTATTCCCACACTTCTAAGCTCATCTCTGCAAGTGGTGAGCTTGTTCAGATATGTGGAAATAGTATTGTAGTTCTCCATCTTGATTCTTTGAAGCTTATCCTTGAGCGCCAATTTCCTCTAGTTGCTATTGTTTTAGTATAGGTCCTTCAATGTCTTCCACATTGAATATGGAGTATCCTTCCCATGGAGACTCGAGACAATATGGTCTCAAACTCCCTCAAGGATGATCCGTCTCGCCCTCACCACACACTTCTTCCACTCAGCCAACTCTTGTGCATTAGCTGAACCTGGCTTTGGGATTTCTTGATCAATGAAATCCTTCAAGCCATTGTCTTCTAATACAGCCTCCATGCGATCTTTCCATGCTATGTAATTTGAGCTGCCATCTAAGGCATACTCGAGTCTCAAGCCATAGAACGTCATTGGCCAACCTTGAAGTATGATAAGAATTCAATTTTTTTTTTTGCACCTGCAAACCTGAACTTCAAACTTCGAATTCTCTTCTCAGTATATTGTTCACAGCTCTGATAACCTTTGCTCTGATACCATTTATAAATTTCTCTATAGATCAGCTAGCTCTGGTACCATGTAGAATTTCCTGCAAATTCTCTATAAATCTACCTTTGAGATCTATGTAGAAAATTTGACCGTAGATTAACACAATAATGCAATATACCAAAGCAAAATACTATAATCTACTTCTACTATCAAACTTGTGGAAGCTTAAATATTGAGCCGAATCAGAGCTGAACACATATAACCATAAGAAGAAGAATTAATGCACATGAAAAACAAAACAAAAAATACTCGAGGGAAAGCCTCAGCAAAAAACCCCACTATGTGTATTATCATACAAGGTGGAAATATCTCAGAATTACACAAAGCTTTAGCTCTCACAGCTAGTCAGCTCTCAGTACAATCCTCCTGGATGCTCATAGGCAAAGAAGGCTTCTCACAGACCTTCTCCTCTGCCCTCCAAGCCTCCTATTTCCTTGTGTTGTTTCCCTTGGGTTATCCTACTGTTACCAAGTGTAACACTGATCACTCACATTGATCTCACACCCTGTAAAACTACTCAATCCTCAAGGAACCTTATTCCTTCTGCGTGCATGAGTTTCCTTTATTAGAGAAAACATGCAACTGATAGTACACTGTCCTTTACATTTACCTCAACTGGGTCTTTCTCATAATAGACATGCATGACTTTCTGATGAGAGAATATTTAGTTATCTAGAGTACATTGGTTGAGTGCATGCATGCATCAACTGACTAATAACTCACAATTAGTTCCTCAAATAGTTTGGAACTAATTTAACTAGACTTAACTCAGTAAACTGAGCTAACTAATTACAACTCAAATATAACTCAATCTTATCTCCTTAATTAAGGGATAATCTCCTTAATTTAAGGGATAATTGTTGCATGATTACAGAAAGACTTTTAACTTGAATTTCTCCAACTAATTAATCCATAATGAATTAATTAATTATTTTCAAGCAGCTGGTGAGACTAAGTTCGAATTTAATTCACAATTTTAATTCAAGGACAAATTAAAATTTGAATATTCTAGATTCTATTTTTATCATTTTTTGTTTCTATTTTCAACAGGTAGCACATGTGTTCATAAGAGAAATAGTGAGGCTACATGGTGTTCCAAATAATATTGTGTCGGGTAGGGATGCAAAGTTCACTTCCAAGTTTTGGAAGGAGTTATTTGCAGGCTTGGGTACAAAGTTGGCCTTTAGCACATCTTATATTCCGCGGACAAATGGTCAGACAAAGAGGTTCAACAAGATCCTGGAAGATATATATAGGATGTACGTGATGCACCAGGAGAGGAAATGGGAAGAGTATCTACCATTGGTCAAGTTCGCATACAACAATGGTTATCAAGAATCACTGAGGATGATTCCTTTTGAGGAATTGAATGGATGGAGTTGTAACATTCCCATTAGCTGGAATGATCTAGTTAACAAGATACTTACTGGACCAAACATGTTGACAGACATGGAGCAGGAAATGTAGGTTATAAAGAATAATCTAAAGACAACATAAGATAGACAAAAGAGTTATGCAGATCATCACAGGGTGCTCAAAGAGTTTTAGGTTGGAGAGCATGGTATTTTCGCATCAAGCCCAAGAAAAGCTCTTTGAGGATTGGTTCATGTGACAAGTTGGCACCACAGTATTGCGGGCCTTTTGAGATCCTTAAGAGGATTGGACTAGTGGTATATTGACTTACACTGCCTCCAACAGTGAAATTCCATGATGTTTACCATATTTCATTGCTTAAGAAGTGTATAAAGGATGTTGATCATGTTATTGATTGGTTTGTATTACATGTGGAGCAAGAAGGAGAGTTCCAGCCGAAGCCTCAGTCCATATTGCAACGGAAACATCTCATGCTCAGGAAAAGAGCCATAGAGCAAGTTAAAGTGTAGTGGAAGCACTTTGGGCCTAAAGAAGCTACATGAGAGATGGCAGATTAGATGCAGGCCCTATATCCTTCATTGTTTGTAGGTTGAGGAAAAGCAATTTTGGTTTGAGGTGGTTTATGTTGGCATATGTTTTGATATTTGCTTATGTATATGTATATGGATGTAAATATCGCCATGAAATAAGTTATAAAGCTCAAATAAGCGGTATGGTTAATATCTTGTCATGTTGTCATGATGTTTTTCTTTTGAGCAAGTTCTTACTGTAAACACTGCAACGAGCTAAGTTATAAAGCTCCATATGAAGTATGTTTGCTTTTCAACAATTTTGTTGAGGTCTTGGTGTGGTTTAACACCAAGGATGGTGTTCCCCAAAGGGGAGGGTTCTGCAACAGCCCTGGTGAAATTTTCATGTAATGAAAGTTAATAAAGGCAAAATAAGACCACAGTTAAGGGACACTTATTCCACGCTAAATGTTGGGAAGATATATCCTAGTGGGCATCACTGGATGTGTATTTTGGCTAAGGAAATTTGACAAAGGCTAAGACAAATGTATTAAGAGAAAAAAAAAAAAAGAAGAATTTTTGGCACATTCATTTATGAAAATAAAGGAAATTAGGAGAAAAATAAGGTGAAAGGTCACAGGTTGCATGTGAGGAGGAAATTGAAGGAAAATAATGGAAAATGAAGAAATTAGAAGCCTCGTGTATAAAAAGGCTTCTAAGGATCTGTTCAAGGCTTTTTTCAAGTGCAAGTTTGGAGCTCTTTCATTATTATTTCTCTCTCTCTCACTCTTTTGGTCACTTAGTGTTTTCTTGGAGCACTCTAGTTTGGAGCAAAGGAAAGGGAAGGCAAGGAAAGGAAAGGAAAAGCAAACAAGGAACAAGGAAAGGAAAGCAGGATCAAGTAGCTTCAGTAGGAATACTTGCAGGTAACCTTTTGCATGTGTGACTTCCTAGTTGTTTTGTGCATGCATGGATTTTCATGTTGGTGTATGGTTCTCTTGTTTTCGGTGGCATGGTTTTGTCGGATTACGACAGTGGTTTTTATCCTAGCTTAGCCTTTTTCTGGATGCCATGGTATGTTGGGATGTTTATTTCGGTTTTGGAATTTTGGAATTGTCAGATGGATTTAAGAATCCGGGGTGGAAGTGGTCACAAGGTTCATTTCCAAAGGCCTAAGAATCCATTGACCGGTTTTGGAGGGATACACATAAAGCCTGAGAGAGTAGTCTCGATTTAGGGCCTAGTGATCCAGTTTTGGATTGCAGTAAACCCTGAGAGACAAAGAGACAGAAAATTCCTCAAGGATAGTGATGGATTCTAGATGGCATTCCAAGTTCTATTTGGTCATGATCGAAGCACCAGTTTTGGTGTGATCACGGTTGGATGAGGTGGAGGTGGTTTAACCTCTCGATTCCCTTGGTTGTTCTTGGATTGGTTGTTCTATGAGATCCCACATTCATGCTTGGAATATGGAAACGAGATGACTGGCTGAAAGAGAGATTTGGTTCAGCCATTTCTATGGTCAGGTGGTACGTGGAAGTCCTGAACCTGGTCGGATTTGCCTATGATTAATAAAAGCTAAGTTCTCTTACTTTTACACTGATCTATATGTGGATTTAATGGTTGTCATATCTCTGATACTTATATGGTTTTATGTTAGTTATAAGCATGGTTGAATGATTGGTTCATGTCATGGTTATTTCATATATTTACTTGGATGGATGCAAGACCTAATTGATGATATAGTAGTTCAATGGAGAAGGAGGTGATCAATTTGGTTATGTTTAATAAGTTGTTTCAGTCATTTATGCCCTGTCATGTATCCTAAACATGTAGGTTACAATGATGCCAAGTGTTTGAAAGAATGCCAGTCCCGATTGGGGATGCTCAAGCCTAGTCTTGAGGGTGATTTTGATTGATCGCACTAGTTATCATTTTTTTAATCATTTCTGAAAGTTACAACAAGTTATGGGCAAAGGCCAGGATTCTTGGCTAGAAAAGTGGCTCAAAACTTGGGGTCGCTGGCACAAAATGGCAATTCTGGACCATAGTCGTTGGCAAGCAGGCCTGTGAGAACGACTTTAGGTTGTTGGTCACTCTCTTTCCCATAGCATGAGAGTGAGTATGGCCTAAAAGCCATAGAATAGTAGTGGGACCTAGGGACAGGTTGTCTGAATGGCTGACTTGTATCCTAAGGGGTTTGTTGATGATGTTGGATGACTGTATGTGATGTTCCATCAATTCCATTTCCTTAAGGTGACATAGGAGGTAAAATATGATTGTAGTAGCATCTCTTCTCATGTTTACCCCGGTTGGCATGGTTACTTTGGGTAGACATGGGAGGGTGTGTTACATGCCCCAACAACTTGGACTAGAGTTGTAACACCTAGAGATGAGTCATAAACACATTTAGAACATTTCGACATAGCTCAAGACAGTGTAAGACTAGACTGATCTTTATTGGTATAGACAACACTCATGTATCTCATCCAAACATTTTGAAGTGGATTGATGAACAACATGTAACAAAGATAGGTTTCATGTTTCTCTTGTTTTTGTCATTTTTGTCTACTAATAATTTTTCTCAAGTCAATGAGTTGGCTGGAAAAGGGGCCCTAGATTATGGCAACATAAGAGAAAATATTCTTTATGTTTCAAATACAAATATGGGACTTCTTTTGAACTCTTTCCACACACCTCTTTCTTCATAGGAACTCATAGAGAAACCCTCTAAATTTCTTGAAGACAAAACGCATTGCACTCTCATAGCTTTGTAGATGAAAACAAAATTAAGCTTCAAGTTAATTCAAATCTATCTTATCTTGTTAGCACATGACAGGGAAGCTCTATCTCGATTGTCAAAAATATTCTCATGTTTTCACTGCTCTTCACTAACTTTATCTCCAACATCGTTGCACAAGAAATTAATATCCAGTGTGTTAGCAGTTTCTATTCTTACAAAGATATAGTCTTATGATTAAACAATTATCATTTCCAAGATAGTAGTCAAGAGTTTTATAGACGGTTTGTTGTGCTAGCAGTTTCTATTCTTGAATTCTTGGGTACCCTACAGAGTCAAAGTTGCCTCATGCACCTAACTACAACTAAAACATCTTTTGTTGGTTGCAGAATTTTAAATTGTTGCCTTTTAGAAAATTATATATTACAAAGCAATGGAACACATAAAATATTGCAGAAATATAACACAGAAAACACATAAAACAAGAGAGACATAGATATACGTGGTTCACCTAGTTTGGGTTACGTCCACGGAGAAACAGCCAGTCCTTCTTTTATTATATTATCCAACAAATTGAAGAGATACAACCTACAGCAGATCCACTGTAACTCCCTCTTCACTCTCAATCTCCTCTCTTTTCCTCACTCAGAATAGAAATTTACGTAGACGCAATACAATTCCCTCATATATAGTGAAGGGTTGCCTTCTAGGGCAAAAAACCCTAAATTAAACATTACTTCTACCATCAGATCATCTGCCTAATGAATGGCCCAGATTGACTAGAAATTAATAGACTTTTACAAGGCAATTTTACATCTATTTTTAGCTTCGGGGGCGCTACCCTCGAACCCCCGCGTGGAGGGGTGTACAGTCTTCCTGGGGTATACATCCAGCTGAGACCTTTGAATATAGAAGATAATCAGGCTTCACACCCAACATTGCCATCTCCCACTTTCATTTTTTATTGCAACCTTCCTGCTTACTTGATCTTTCCATATTTTAACAATAAAGTTTTGATTCTTTTCCTAAATGGATTTAGGTTTCTCATCAGGCTTAGTTTATTGTGTTAACCTTGTCTTATAGTTTGAGTCCCTTGAATGTTTATCATGAAAATATTTATCATAGATAGAAATAAATATAATCCCTGTGGTACTCTCATGTGGTCGTTCAACTTCAACTACTTACAGCGCATTTTCATTTTATTCCAAGATATTCCTTACATTGTATATGTATGTATACAAAGAAGATGTTAAACTTGAGGCATCAGATATGAAATGAAATAATGCTATATCCAGGCTATATTCTGATTCTAGGTATTGAACCCAGGGTTTCTCATTATGGGATTGAGTTTGGTGTCAGAAATTGGAAATTTGACAAGGTTTTTTGGAGAGACAAAGATATGACAAATGTGTGTTGGAAGTTGTTTCCAGAACCACCAAATATTTCTACATTGACATCAACAGATGACAACAACTTGAGAAGGGACAAAATAAACATTGAGTGTGTTAGGACATTAAATGAGGCTCTGTGTTTACTTCACGTAAGAAGGAATTGCCCCGATTTGCATTCTAAATAGATCTTTGACAAACATAATGTACATGTCCAAACTCCGCGAGCTTTATTTGATCAAGACTAGATTAAAAACAATTTTTTTGAAGATGAAACAAATCCCGTTGTAGAAAATGGAGTCTTATGACAATGTAAATCATGATAAAAGTGATGAAATTATGAAGATAACAAAGGAAATGAATCAAAACTTTATTGTTAAAATATGGAAAGATCGACAAAAAAATACATATCTAGAAAGATCAACTAAGCAGGAAGGTTGCAGTAAAAAATGAAAACGAGAGATGGGAGCAGTTTAAAATTCTGCAACGAGCAAAAGTTGTGTCGATTATAGGTAACATGGTATAAAAGGGTTCCTTGTATGTATGTATATAAAGAAGATGAAAAACTTGAGGCATCAGATATGAAATGACATAATGCTATATTCAAGCTACATTCTGATTCCAAGCAGTGAACCCAAGGTTTTTCATTATCGGATTGAGTTTGTTGTTGGCAATTGGAAATTTGACAAGGTTGTTTGGAGAGACATAGATATGACAAGTGTTTGCTGGAAGTTGTTTCCAGAACCACCTAATATCATCAATAGATGAAAGCAACTTGAGAAGGGAAAAAATAAGCATCAAGTATGTTAGGACATTAAATGAGGCTCTACGTTTACATCATGTAAGAAGGAATTGTCCTGATTTGCATTCTGAATAGATCTTTGACAAAAATATTGTACATGTCCAAACTCCACTAGATTTATTCGATCAAGACTAGATTAAAAACAATTTTTTTGAAGATTTGAAATAAATCCCATAGGAGAAAATAGAGTCTTATGACAATGTAAATCATGATAAAAGTGATGAAATTCTGAAGATAACAAAGGAAACGAATCAAAACTTTATTGTTAAAATCTGGAAAGATTGACAACAAAAAAAGATATCTAGAAAGATCAAATAAGCAGGAAGGTTGCAACAAAAAATGAAAGTGGGAGATGACAACAGTTTAAAATTCCGCAATAAGCAAAAGTTGTTTCAGCTGTAGATATGTGCATGAGGCAACTTTGACTCTGTATGGCTATTTTTATTTAAGGGTTTGAGTTTTGAAGGTCCAATGTTTAAACAACACCTATGTGCAAAAAATTGGATTCAGTTAGTATCTGATTGAGCGTAAATGAATAGACGCTATTGTTAGGACATTTTCACACATAAGAGTTAGTTAAAATCAACCTAATCTAATATGTCTTTAGATAAAGTGTGGTTCTCGAACAATTATCATATAAGTCTGGTGAGAAAAGTAGCGCATCGTGAGTGGGCCTAATAGTTGAGAACAATGCTTCCATCCTGGAGATCAAAGGGCAAACATCATAAAAAGGGATAAGCCCTTGTGCTTAATCATTGAATAAAACACTCTTAGGTGTCTATAAAACCAGTTTAAATTTACTTGTGCACAATTTCAATTATGATTCCAACTTTAAAGTTCAAATATAAAATTAAAAGCATAGAGTTTTTACATGTAACATGTAAAAAATTGTTGTTATTAAAAAGCCCAGTCAAAACATTTAGAATCAGTTCATCGGAGCTAGCAAGAGCACAATTAAAACCCTTATTAGTATGGAATTTATACAAGTATCTATATGCTTATGGTTGCATCATTGACTCAGTTCATGTTGATTTTAAGACAGTGAAGATCAATTTTCTTGTGGAGAGATCCACTCTCAAGGGCATCCATGAAGTCTGTGTAATCCAAAGGGAATAGGGTCTATAAACCACCATAGACTGAGGGAAAACAAATCTCTTCGTGAAGGTTTGGCTGAGGCATTGGAGATAGAGATTGATTTCCAGAATTATGTGCAGGACTTGGATTAAGGGAGATAACATTCAGGTGCACGGATCTGTAAACCGCCATAGACTGAGAAGAAAATAAATCACTCCGTGAAGGTTTGGTTGAGGCATTGGAGATAGAGAATGATTGCCGAAAGTATGTGTAGGACATGGATTACGGGAGATACCATACAGGTGCATGTGTTGTCACTCATATGGACATATTGCTAGTCATTTCCTTCTGAAATTTTCCAAGAGAGAAGGCAAAGGGTTCCCTTCTCGCAACAACAAGGTTATCTCTGGAACGAACATTAGTAACCTATGTTGGATTTTGTTCTAGAGATAGTAGTTACACCCTCATGAAGCACAATTGAAAATATTTCAATTTCTCAATGCATTCAAACCAAAGGAATCGATGCTATAAATATCGAGTTTCATATGATGATGCAACTTCGTATAACATCATAGAAGGATGTAACTCGTTACCCAAGCCTATAAAACCCACTCTACTCTACATTCATTGCTAGTCGATCCCTTAGTAAAAGAAAATCAAAAACCCTGTCGATCCCTTAGCAAAAGAAAATCAGAAACTGCAGAACGAACACAGGCTTGCCTTTCTCAATAACAAGTAGTAAAAATGCATGAACATAGAAAATTATAAACCTATAAACCCAACTAACCTGTGATTCCAACTCCAAAACTGCAGACTTCAATTGTGAATTAGCTATTGCCCGCCTCTTCAAAAGTCTCCAAGTTCTCTCCAATGCTCTTCTATCTAAGACAAAGGTTGTAATTATACAGAAAATTTCTCAAGCCCTAAAAATCTCTAACCACATCACGGATTTCTCTCAAATCTCTCAAAATATACCAAAAACCTCCCACCAACAGCAAAAATTTGGGGCAAAAGAGCCCATCTTCATGGACAGAACATCCAATTTTCATGGAGAGTTTAGAACCAGGGTAAACCTAGAGTGGACCTCTTCATCACATTAAGAATAACAATTTTTCATGGAAACATGGTTTTTAGAAAGTTTTTCCGGGGTAAGAATCTTTGGTTTTCGTTCATGGGGCTTTCATGCCCAGTTTTCACAGAATATGGGCTTTCATAGCCAGTTCTCTGCTCCATTTAAACCACTTACCTTATATATCCATTATTAAAAACAATGAAACCATTAACAATTTGATTATGCTTGGTAGCCTTGATAGAGTTCCTCCACCTTTCAACCCCTCAGTCTTTTCGTTATTGTGAGTCTACATTGCCTTTTAGTGAGCCTTCTATCCTTTTTGGGATCACCCTTTTGAGGTTTCCACATTTTTGCTATTTTATTTTTATTTTATTTAGAGTTAAATGAGTTTATTATAGTTTTTGTATTTTTTATTTTTAAATTTACTTAACATTAATGTTTATTCACCATCCTCAAAGGCTTTTGTGTTTTTTCTTAAATGAGCTTCATTTCATCACTTACTTTATTTATCCACTATCCACTACTAAAAACAATTAAATTATTAACAAAGGTTCATATACCATTAAAAATTTTAACAAAATTGAATCATTAACAAATTAGTTTGATTGCAGTCTTGAATATAATGATTCAACTCACCCTCTCTTAAAGTAAAACAATAATGACCTTCCCTTAAAAGAATTTTTTCTTACAAATCACTCCAAAAATGACAAAAAATTTACACTTATCAATCCAAAATTACAAAAAATCGCTTATCACTCCAAATACAAAATATGCCCTCACTATTACAAATCCTTTTTTTTTTACTTTTATGAACACTCTTGTCCCTCCATAAAAACTCATTAACATATTATCTCTCAAAAGAGAAATGAAGTCCACTTATTACTCCTTTTTACAAAAGTAACTTCAAACTTTCAAAAACCATTACAACTCATCCTTTAATGATTTAAAAGAAATAAAATATTACCTCATCCTTTACTTTAAAAATAAGGAATTTGATTAGAATTCAAGGTTCGCTTGCGATTTGCAGAGACAAGGCACTAAAGTCAAAAATATTCACAAATAACTTTGCCTCCCTTGGTTGTCTTCATCTTGCCCGACTCGCAACTCGAACACCTAACTCCTTGTTAATTATCTGCTAGAAATGGAAATCGAACTAATGATGCAGAAAATCATTCAAAGAACAAATTGATTGTGAACACAAAAGGGGGGAATCCTGCAAGAGTTGTAAGGGATTTGGTGAAATGCATGGAGTGGACAGTTCTAGATTTGGTGAAATTTCTGGAGTGTCGAGTTGTGGATTTTGGTGGACAACCGAACAGAGGCCCCGGAGGGCCCTTAGGACCGCACGACCATGGAAATGGTGGGAAAATTCCCAGTGGCAGTGGTAGTAATTAGAAAGGTTATGAAGAGTGGTCACGACATGCTCGTGTGTTCAAGGGTCTGTTGTGGGAAACATATTAACTAGAAAATGAATGGCCCCATCCTCTGGAATACAAATCCTTTTATCTGTATTTCCTGAGGAGTCCCACTTAACAACTTTTTGCAGAAGAACATCTACAAACATGTCACTAAAATTATCAATCATAGATCAAATTAAATTAACTGCAATGTTATTTAAATTTTAAACCCACCACCTAAGATGTTATTTCTTAATGGATAAATAAAATATAGACATGACGCACGCTTTTCTCGGATGAATTTCTATACTTAGCCTTGTAATCACACCAAAGCTCCTCTACAGATTTACCAGTGATATCGTTGAAGTCTTTGATGTCCCAAGAAGTTTATATTTTCGCATTTATCTTGCCAATGAAATAATGGAAAATCAACCATCGCTAGATGCGCCCTCCACTTCAACATCTCTTCCTCCAACTACGACTCTGACTACTGATGGAGCACAACGTCTTGCTCATCATTTTCATCCTCTAGTACACCTACCTTTCCTCTGCTGCAGCCGAAATTTCTTGGAAAATATTCCATGACGATGAGTATGACTGGGTGTTGGGGCAATCCACTACTTAGAAGAGATGGGAGTTGAAGAAGGAGCGGATCCCCTAGGAAATCAAATCCTATTGTGAAGCATGGAGATTCAGCGTAGAGACAAAAATTGTACACTTATGGACCCAAGTACCTTCGGATTGCATGGAATACGTGCAAATATACATCTTAGGAAGCCAATATGTCAGGGACCTACAAATGGTAGTTGATGAATCAATAGGTTACGCTAGTACCCTCATGGACTCAGGCATAGTGGCATGAATGTTTGGTTATTCGATATTGATGAAACCCTTCTCTCTAATTTCCCCTATTACATTGTGCATCAGTTTGGAGATGATCTACATCCTAGTACGCAAATTCCAAGATGATTTCATGAACAACTGAATCGAGGTGAGCCAGTTGCACACCTGTGGGAGGTTGTTCGCATTTTGGAAGCTTAGGTGCAACATTATCCAACCCCTAACTTGCGGCTGACCACAAGAAAAAACTCAGCTTCCAGGTACTCTAAATTTAGAGGAAATTCAAGCCAGTCTATATCCACGCTTGTAACTCTTTTGGGATGGCAGCTCGCATTGCCATGTCGCGATCGATGAGCATGTTTGACAGTATTGAAACACTTACACTTGCCTAGAATATGCGAGAACTGTATAGTTTGGTGCTTGTTGAAATGCCTTTAGCTCCCTACTTTTCCGATTGTTTTACTTCTGAGGACATGGATGATATGAATATAGAACTTATACGAAACAAGCATCATGCATAGTGTATCATCCTCAAGCCATTTTTCGAATTCGCCCAGTTAGTTGATGCTCTAATACCAAATAAAGGATAATTAAATAAAAACAAAATAATATCAGAGACAAAATTTGGCAGAAAAGGCTTCTCAAGCCTTAATGTATATTGTGTCTCACACATAAAAAATAATAATCATACAATATATAAATACATCAAGAGTATGTCTCAAGATATTGCGTCTATCTTGAACACAATCACTTTGGTTGAGTAAATATCTCTACCACACACAAATCTAGGAGCCTAACTAGTTAGAGAGAATCTCTTAACCAACTAGACCTAAACAAACTCCCAAGTTCAAGGAATAGTTTCATTCTAAAATAGGCAAGTAGGAATAAATCCAAGTTTTATAATTTTAATTATTTTGAATATTTTGGACTTATTGAATGTTTTATGTGAGATTGAGGCTAACAACCATGGCATTCTAAATCCCAGGGGTCTTTACCATGCTATTGGCCCATAGTAATGAGCGCAACAATGGACATTTGATCCCGTTAAAGAATACCATCGACATAACTACGAAATTGATCCAGATTTAAACAGGAACGCAATAAAATACAGAGATAACCATATACACAAAGATGCAGCGGAAATAATACGTCATTTCATTAATGGAAAATACTGAAATATGCTTACAACTGGAAATAGAAATAAACCAGCTAGGGCGATGGTAGCTTATCTCTTAGAAGAGATGTGTGGCTACTTGCCTCTAAACTGTGTTACAATGAGGGTCGAAGGCCTATTTATTGTTGAGAAACAATGGAAAAACCCTTCACATTCCAAAACCTAACCCTGGAAGATGAAAC
>APFE030765405.1:2500-16809 GCA_000404065.3 Pinus taeda
ATCCAATACCATGGACCGAAAACCATCGCGTCCAAAACCATGGACCGAAAACCATCGCGTCCAAAAAACATGTGCGAAAATCATGCACAAAACCATAGGTGGGTCTGCCCAACCTAACATAGGGTCCAAAACCAAAAATTTTCGGGGCGCTGCCTCAGACCCCATAAAGTGGGGTTACGGGTACCCCTCAAACCCCTTGTTAACTATGTGGAAAGAATATAACACAATCCAACACAAGTTGGAAGTATTTATGTAGTCATGTATATGTTCTCCCTAAGTTTTAGGGTCCAGTATGAGTTTAAATTGAGTTGGAAATTAGATCACTCAGTTCACTGAGTTAAGTTCAGTTTAGTCCTCAATTATTTTTGGAACTAATAGAGGACTAACAGCTAGTTGGTGCACTAATCCATCCACTAGTGCTACTCCAGTTAACTGAATATTTCCTCCTGAGAAACTCAAGCATGTCAGTTCAAAGAAAGACCCAGTTGAGTCTAGAGTGTAGGGATAGTGTACTGTCAGTTGTATGGTTTACTGAGTTGTATAGATCATGCATGCAATCAAGAATTGGACCTAGTTTGGATTCTGCGGTTTTGGATTCACTGGATTCCCATTAATATGGGCTATTCTGCCATAGGAATCACACAAGGAAATAGGGGCTTGGAAAGTAGCAGAAGAGGCTGAGGTATTTGGTTTGGGCTAGCTTGTGAGCTAATATTTGATTATACTTGTGCAAGGAATGTTCTTTTGAGAACAAGCATTGTATTCTCATCTTGGATTTCTGATTAATCCAATATAGATAGTAAGGGTTTTGAGCTGTGGCTTTCCTCGGGAAGTATTATTGTGTTATGTGTCATTGGTTTATCTTCTTATTGCTCTTACTATTTTCATCGATCTATTGGCTTCCATTGGTTGAAAGTAGAAGTAGATTCTTATCCTGTGCTTTAGTAAACTGCGTGAGCTTATGAATCTACAATATTTTCTACTTAGAGTAAAGAGCTTCATGTGCATATTAATGCTTCCATAACTACTCTTGATTTTGTTCTTGCACAAACAAGAGAAGGGAACATGGATCACTCGACATATTTTTCTAGTAGAAAGTGATCTGTTGCAGAGCGAAATTACACTACAATTGAATGAGAAGCTTTGGTGATGGTGTATTCTCTTCAAAAGTTCCACCACTATTTGTTGGGATTCCATTTCACGTTTTTCACAGACCATTCAAATTTGAAGTATCTAGTGAATAAGCTTGTCCTTAATGGAAGAATATGTCAGTTGTTGTTGTTGTTTCAAGAATTCTCTTTTGAAGTCATTATGAAACCTGACGATCTAATGTGGGACCTGATTACTTTTCTCGATTAGAGTCAAAAGAATCAAGGGATTTGTTGATGACCAACTTCCGGATATTGATTTGTTTCGCATTGAAGTTGTTCGTGATTGCTTAGAGGATATTGCACATTTTCTAACTATTGGTACTTGCCCTGAATTCTACAACACAAAAGAAGCATATTGTAGTCAAATTTTCTGACAATTAGCTTATTAGAAGCCATTTATATAGATTAGGCCTTGATAGTATTCTCTTCATATGTGTTTTCAGTCATTAAAGGGATGATATTATATGGGATGTCACAGTGGAGTTGTGGGAGTACATGTTTGAGAAAAATATATCACTCATAAAGTACTACAAGCAAGATTATGGTGGCCAACTTTGTTCAAGGATCCCAAGGACTTTTCTAAAACTTATGATGTTTTTCAGAGGGTTGGGAGATATTCTAATCGATATGAGCTTCCATTACATCTGGTTTGAACATTATAGGCTTTTGAGAAGTGGGTTGTTGACTTCATTAGACCTATCAACCCTCCTATGTGACATTCACAAGCTAGATACATTATTACCACAAATGACTATCTCATGTGATGGCCAAAAGTTTCTCCGATGAGAGATCATACTACCAGTACTGTAGCTCATTTCATCTTTGAGAATATTATTACTAGGTTTGGCTTCTCGAGGAGTCTAACTAGTGATTAAGGGGATCATTTTGTTAATGATATTATCACAACTCTGACTCAGGAGTTTCTTATTCAAAACCATAAGAGTAGTCCATATCATTTGCATGCCAATGGTACAGTGGGGGAATTTAAAAAAAATCTAGAGAAAGGTCTCACCAAATTATGTTCATCTAATAGAGATGATTGGGATGAGAAATTTCTCGCAATGCTTTGGCCCTATAATACTACCACCAAGAGGTTACACAAGTACACTATGTTTCAGTTGTTGCATGGGAAAGAAGTCGTAGTTCCTACGGAATTCCTTATTCCTAATTTATTCATTGCACAAGCCACCAAGATTAAATATGATGATTCAATTATAGAATCACTCCAGGAATTATGGGAACTATATGAACATATATTTTTAGCATATTTTCGTCAAAGTGTGGAAAAGTAAATGAAGAAGGTGTGGCATGATCGCCACATCAAGAAGAAATCCTTTTTTGTTGGGGATCGAGCTCTTATTTATGATAGTAAGTACTTGAGACATCCAGGAAAATTCCAAATTCATTGGTTGGGGTCATTCATAGTTGTGAAAATCAAAGATTCAGGAGTTGTTAAACTTGCATATCTCGATGGTATTCTTCAGACTAGTTGGGTGAATGACACTCACCTACAACCCTACTATGCCCCTTAATTAATATATTTATGTTTCTCTCTCTCTGGGAGCATATATTAGGTCTTAGGTTTGGTTTTAGTCATTTGTGTTAGTATATTTTTGGTTTCTACTAGTTGCATTAGTGGTTTTTTTGGTTGTGTTCTATCGCAACAGCTTGTGGTCGAGTAGGTATAATCTGTGTTACTTAGTTATCTTTTTGTTACATGACCATTATATTGAATCAGCTCTGCTATAACAATTGGATCTATTGAGTTGGAAATTAATTTTTGTTTCTGTCCACCGTACTATCACCTTTTTGAGTTTGTCTTGTCTAATTTTCCAGTCATTGATATGGCACCTTGGGATATGGGTTTCTATCGCAATCAATTTTACTAATCGAGGTTTGATTTGGTTAGTCCTTTACTTACCTACCTTATGTTGACACATCTCAACAATTTTAAAATTCCACAAGCCATTGTGGATGTTGGTATTCCCATCTCCAACTTTGTCTTCCATCTGAATTGTTCATCATGAGCCCTTAAAAAATCAAAATAAATCCTACCTTCATTGTCTCATAACATTATCGTCCATTGTGTCTCCTAGTCCTATTAGTGAAAATGTGGCATGGCCTCTCTTGTCGATTCCTCATGAGTCTAAAAGCACAAGGAAAGTAAAAGAATTTTATTCCTATTTCAAAGAAGACTATACTACATTATGTTTTCAAAGGAGAAGGTTATTCTTGTTTAAATCAGAGATATATGCGAAGTTTTGTTACCAAAATGATATAAGAAAAAGGAAACATTCTTTCTTTCCTTAAGCCCTTGTACATTTTTGGTGTTATATATTATGAAGACATATGCAAAGTCAATACATAGACAAGCATGCAAGTCAAGCTCCTTCCAAAGAACATTATCATATTTGAGGAAATTTGGTGTCAACAATGATATATGTATGGTATATAACACTCACCCACAATTCATGTAGGATATGTATGTTTATTTTTACAAAAATCAAAATGTTTGATAATGCATATAAATCACATATGGGTGAATAATTGGCAAGTATATGATCATATAAATCACCTCTTCCTAATATACTCTTCATAATATCAAACTTGAGGTATGAAGTGAATATTTTGTTGTAATTGTTGGCGTAGTTGGATCCAAGAATTCTTATTTAATGTCATTCATTTTTGGGGAAATGCCAAAACTCTCTGGCATGATAAAATTTAATTGGTTGTGCACATAACAAATACTACATCATACATATGAAATAGATATTTATATGGAATGAAATTACTAATATACCTACTATTAGCTTTAATGGTTACGCTGATATTAAAGTAAAAGTAAAATTGAAAGTGATTTCACTATTATTGCAGCATGGGGAAAAGATTAAATAAAGTGGCTCAACAATTTTGAATTTAACCATTAAGCAGACCTAAAAGGTTAGAAAATAATATCATATATAATATTAGATATGTGGCTATGGACGAATATGACGATGGAAACCAAAGATCAAGAATGAAAAAAGAGAAGAGAGTTAGCTACTTTAGAAGAAAAAAAAATGCAAATGGAAAGGGATTGGATAAACAAAGATGAGTTGCTCGTAATTATCTTACTATGTTATAATTTTAACCCGAATAAAGCAGCTCAACATTGAATTTAACCATTAAGTGGACCTAGAAGACTAGAAAATAATATTAGATATGTTTTAGAAAATAATATCATATATAATATTAGATGTGTGGCTATGGATGAATATGACGATGGAAACCAAATATCAAGAATGAAAAAAGAGAAGAGAGTTAGCTACTTTAGAAAAAAAAAATGCAAATGGAAAGGGATTGGATAAACAAAGATGAGTTGCTCGTAATTATCTTACTATGTTATAATTTTAACCCGAATAAAGCAGCTCAACAATTTTGAATTTAACCATTAAGTGGACCTAGAAGGCTAGAAAATAATATTAGATATGTGGCTATGGATGAATATGACGATGGAAACCAAAGATCAAGAATGAAAAAAGAGAACAGAGTTAGCTTCTTTAGAAAAAAAAAAAAAAAGAATAATGCAAATGGAAAGGGATTGGATAAACAAAGATCAAGAGTCTCGTAATTATCTTACTATGTTATAATTTTAATGTGATAAGTTGGGATAATAATTGAGATAAAAATGAACTTGTGGAGGAAGTTGGGGAAGTATCATATTATAATGTTTTTCAAGTAGTGGAGTTAGTGAATTTTGTCGATTTTTTACATCACAAAGTTTCACTTTATTGATTATTCTCTCACTTTATCTTGAATTTTAATTTGAGTTTATTACCCAAATTATTCTTGAGGAACATAGGCTTTTGTACACACTTATGTAATTAAATTCATGTGTAACTTGTAATATAAAAAAAAAAGGAAGATCAAGTCCAGTAAAGCACGTATAAATTGAGTTATGATCCCAATAAACTAAAGATTAAGAAATGGAAATAAGTTGCTCGAATAGTTCAACGAATCCAACTACCAAACAACTTTCATCTATTGGTAAATTCAATGAATATCAAAGCCGCACATTTGTAATAGAAGATCTATAAAATACAACAGACTATATGATCCAAAGGATTCCCTTCTGCACACCCAGATGTTGCCCATGTGAGTAAGGGTGACCAGTTGTAAGGATTTTTTTTGTTTTTTTTCCTAAGTTTCCCTGCTCGTGCATCTAAATTCCATTTGTGTGATGTTGTTGTCAAGTTTGTAAGAGTGCTTCTTTTGAGTGTCTCCTAAGAAGTGACTACATAGCTCTACTTGTTTACAACCTAGTAAAGGTAAGAATTATTGTTGCATTGGTTTCATTATTTTATCATTTAAATTGGTACTAACTTTGTGACTATTATGTAGGACAAATCTTCTTACCCATTGTCAACTAGTTTAAACCGACTATATAACACCTTCCATCTTCCCTGCATATTACACCCCATGGAAGTGTACTTGGTTGACAATGTAATAAAATGTCCCTTGTTGATCAAACCTCTCTAATGGTTTTGGTATCTCAACATTTTTTTCTCATTAATTTTCAGATTATACCATCTTTATCTTTTGTATAAATGTCTTAACTTACTTTTTTAAAGTCGTAAATTTATGTGTTTACCTTCACGTTCTGTAAATTTCCTGCATTAACATGTTTTAATGTATATCACATTAACCCTAATTTACGTATATAATGTGATGATATTTAGTTATTTAATAGTTATTTTAGTCAGTTGTCTTTTTAACTTCGTTTTGTTTCTGAACATATTCTAATTTTGATTAGTTTTATTAACCTATTTTCAATAGCTACAAATATTTTAATGTTTGGTTTTGTAACAAATAAATCTTATTCATTAAACAATTTAATTATATATTTGGCATGATGAATTAAGGTTTTATTTAAAAAAAAAAAAAAACAAATACAAATACAACTTAGCCATATGATTAAAGAGCTAATTTCAAAAGTTAGGTACATGGTTCAATGGTAAAGTCACTAGTTGTGTAACTTGGAGGTTACAAGTTCAAACCCAATAGGCCCTATTGTTTAATTAAATTGCATAATAAAGGGGTTAACTAATTGCTCTATCACGATACTTGGTTGTTGTATAATGGATTTTTAACCATTATGAATCAATAATGCATATCATATTAATGACCGAGATTTTCATTTGACCATATAACAATTAAAGCAACATTAAGTGTATAATATGCCTTAGTCATTCACATATCCACTTAGTGTTTGACAATATAGGAGGGATATTATTTACTTAATTTTTCATGCATAAAGCTTTGTAGCCACTCTTTTCTTCATTTTATAAGACCAAACAACAATTAAAGCAACATTAAGTGTATACTATGCCTTACTCGTTCTCATATCCACTTAGTGTTTGAAAATATAGGAGGGATATTATTTACTTAATTTTTCATGCATAAAGCTTTGTAACCACTCTTTTCTTCATTTTATAATTTTCATGCAGCTTAGGCCCTACAGTGATCTAAGCCCAAACCTTAGATGGTTGAATGGTTCGTTACCTTTTGTACATAGTTTTGTGTTTAGGATTAGTGTGTTAGTTTTTTTATTATTTTTTCCTTAACTACCAAGTAGGTTGAGTTTCATTATTGTTATTGTGGACCAACTCCTCATAAAGCAGTTTAAAACCAAGGGATAATGTTCCCATTACTGCTTGACAGTTGTCAAAGAGTCTGAGATGTCGATGTGGGTGTAGTTCTAGAGCGATACTTACATTCTGAAACATCAAAACCTTATTAAATGCCTAATTGGGAAATTGGCTATCAAGATTCGATACGATTTGTCTATAAGTATTAAGATTCAGGTACTTTTCATTCATTTGCTTTCGATTTCTTGGTTTAGTTTTATCGCTGACATATGATTCTAAACCTTTAGTTCCCAATTTCTGCCATCATCCACATATTATCAGTGTCTATTGTCACAAGAGTATCGGTATGGGTCACACTCCCAAGGTTGGTATTCCTCACAAATTTTCAGATCCTTGAGTCGAAAATCTTAAAGACTTGCAAGGAAAATATGAGAAATCTATTCTGGTTGATATTGACGTCATTTATGTTGCCCTCTTTCCAGATCTGAGACTAGAAGTGTATATGGATTACACCTCAGTGATTTCAAGTGAATTTTTTCCATAGGTCAAACCTTCATTCCAATTTCAATATTCTACCCTCCCCATGCTTTGAGAAATGTTGGTGTTTGAAACGATTAGAGAGGTTGATCGATGTACAAAGTTCTTAATCAGCAAAATTCACCATGGTTCATTGTGGTTAAATAAGTAATATCTTATCCATGTCCACAACATCCATAAATTGATAGGGTTATGTATGGAGGGAGAATATCTTTCTACTGCATTTCAAGGAGCATCCAAGAATAACAAGAAAATCGGTTCTACCAACCTGTATGCCAAAATGGTACTAGGCATCGAGGACGTGGACCAACCATAAACCTTATCAACAATGACCATATCAAATTTTTCTGACATCTTATCGCAAGGTAAGTCACCTACCAATATACAAAAGGTGAGTGCACCTCCAACACCATTTGTGTTGCTGAATTTTATGCAAAGGGAATTCTGATTAAATTGGTGCAAGTATATTTTGGATAAATTCTTTCAAGACCATGAAGATGTTTACTTAAGATTAATATTTTTCATATATGGGCACATGCTCCTTTATGTCACCATGATGAAATGGCATGCACCTGATGGCCATTCTCTACGTGCACCTAATGGTAATTCATGCTCTGCATGCCCCTTTAGATAGATAGGTCCTAGCTCATTCCTTTGACCCATGGAAGACCCGTTCTGATGCCCCAAATGTTGCTTTCAACGATAATGCTTTTGGTGCCTGGTATAACCAGCGTGTTTTTGCTACCTAGATAATGTGATTCTCACAATCCCTTCTTAACAAGCATGCTTATCATATTTGGTTTGGTATTGATCACCACTACTGCTATATTCTCCCTAAAGTCATGGAGAAAGACAAGTTGTACACCTGACCTTTTCTTGTCTTTCCCAAAAAATATTCCACAAGGAAGAATTGGCTTGACATCCAACAAATCTGCAAACCTGATGGATTATTCTCTCATCAATTTGACCCAGCAAGATTTACCTACACCTGCTACTTCATCCTCCTGCGAGAATTCACCTTCTACCTTTGATCCAGAATATTCTCAACCTCTGAGTAAAAGGATTTGATCTCGTTCCACTTCTGTATATACCCTTGTATATACATTTAGCCTTAGTGGAGCTCCACAAGTTTAATTGCATCCATATCCATTGATGTCCCTCTTCAGATCCTTGCTGATCCAGATGAGCTCCTCCTTCACTTTCAGACCTGCATACACTAACAAAGCAAACGATTACATAGCATCTGAATATTTCATAAAACAAAGCATATCCATCATATAGACCAAGGAATACATGAAATAATTCATTAACAAATCATTGAGAAGAATGGACTTATTTGTATTAAAAAAAAAAAGGAACCATTACAACCTGAGCCTTGGTGTTGTGCAAGCTCCTCCCAGGGTCCAGCAAGAGATTTCCTCTACTTTGACAAGCTCACCCACTCCCACTATGGCAACAAGGAAGGATAGTGATCTCTCCTCACAAGTCAACAAATGGAAGTCCTAATTCCAGCAGCATTTACCTTATAGAATGTTCAGCTTTCAACCTCCCCTCCTTTGGCCCAATGCCTGTATTTATAGCATTCTAGAAGAGGTTATTCAGTTCCAACATCAATGGGATACTCCCTCTTTTGGATGGGGTAGCTCCTCTCTTGATGGGATAAACTCCTCTATCATAGGGGTGCATGAACCATCTGGAGGCGCTCAATACACGTCAAGAACTCTTCTAGAAGGCTCTAGAAGTGACCACAAGTAACTTTTAAAGATGAAACTTGCGCCTTTTGACCTTTACAGGGGTACGCACCCTAGCTTTAGTATACAGAGCGTATTACTACGCAGGTCTATGTATATGGAGTGCGTACACGCAGGCAAGGTAGAGAGAACCTGCGTACCCAGAGATAAACATGTTTTCAAGTGACTTTCTCTCTCTTTGAAGTTTTGACATGAAGAGCAGAGGTATGGGGCTTGACAAAGAGGACAATGTGGCTATTGATGAGGCCACACAGACTGTAGATAGTCGAGGTGACAAATTTCAGTGTAACACATAGCTTGACTCAGTTGGTTCGCCACAAAGGACAAATTTGGTCATGTGTTGATTAAATACATCAATAAACCCATAAGTTGTCGATACATAATAACAGCCACTACCTCACCTGAAGCAGCATCCTCCTTCCTCTAGTTACTTGTTAGAGGAGTCTGCATGGGCTTTCACTTCTCCATGTACAACCTTCTAAGTATCTCATTGGCATACTTTCCTTGAGACACAAACACTTCCCCATCCTTCTGCCACACTTCCATGCCTAGAAAGTAGTGCATGAGACCCATGTCTTTAATATCGAACTCTCTTGCAAGGTCCTCCTTGCAAGACATGGTCAACTGATCATCACCTGTCAATATCATATCATCAACATAAAGAACAATGATCAACTACTTACCATCCACCATGATGTGGTATAAGTTCACATCTGCTTCACTCTTTGTGAAGCCCAACCCAGTGAAGTAGTTTTTGATCCTGGTGTACCAAGCACGAGGTGCTTGCTTCAACCCATACAAAGCTCCCTTGAGTTGGCACACATGCGATTCATGAACGAAGGTCTCAAATCCTTCCAGCTGCTCTATGTACACCTCTTCCTCAATATTTCCATTAAGGAATGCAATCTTCACATCCATCTGATGGATGTTCCAACCCATCTGTGTTGATAGTGCCAACATCGATGTGATAGATGAGTACCTTGCTACAGGAGAAAAAGTCTCATCATATTCGATCCCCTCTACTTGTGAGAAACCACAGGCAACAAACCTTGCCTTATGTTTCTCCACACTACCACCAGCTACTTTCTTTACCTTGTAAAGCCAACGATAACTCACCACTGACTTGTTCTCCGGTCTTGGAACAACATCCCAAACATTGTTCTAAACTATGGAGTCATACTCCTCCACCATAGCATCAACCCAAACTCGTTGTTGCAATACTTCCTCGAAGGAAGATGGTTCGGTCTCTATACATTCCCCAACAAGGGCCATGTAACCAGTGTACCACTCAAGTGACCTCCTCTGGCTGTGCTAAGAGGATGGCTCTCCCACATTCTCTCTAGCATCTGAAAACAATCTGTCTGCTTCCCTTATGTGTTTCAGCCCCTCTCTGGAAGACTCTGCATGAGTGGATGTCTCCACTCCTAGAACCTCTACATGTGGTTGCTTCTCATCAGTCTGATGCTCCTCCTCCTTAGGAACCAAAAGTTCCTCCTCTGCATGCAACTTGAGCTCTCTCTCAAGGGAAACTCACATGGCCTTCAGCTCATCGAACTTAAGATCTCTGCGAACCATTGTCCTCTAACTAGTAGGAAAATACACCCGATATTTGTGGGAGGATCAGTGTACCCCACAAGTATCCCCAACTCTGTTGTTGTCTCTAGCTTCTTGCGGGCATCCTTGGTAACATGGAAATAAACCGATAAGACAAAGATCCTGAAGTGACCCACATCTAGTCTCTTCTTGGAGAAAGCCTCCTCTGGTGTCTTCATCCCAAGTATGTGATGCGGGCTTATGTTATGCAAGTATACCACTATATTGCATGCCTTAGCCCACAAGTGAAGTGGTAGGCCTTGGTCATGCAACATCACCCGAGTTGCTCCCACAATCGTTTTTGTTCTTCCTCTCGGCCACCCCATTCTGATGTGGGTTATGGGGTGTCGCCAACTCCCATTTAATTCCTTTTGCTGTACAGAAGTCCTTAAAATCTTGAGAGACATGCTCTCCACCATTGTCACTTCGCAAGACCCTGATCATCTTTCTTGATTCTTTCTCAACCAAGGCTTTGAACTCACAAAACCTTGAGAAGGTTTGATCATTCTTCTACATGAAATAGATCCAGCATCTACGAGAAAAATCATCAATGAAAATAACATAGTACCTTTGTTTAGCGGTGAAGGTTGTCAAGAATGGTCCACACACATTTGTATGAACTCGCTCCAAGATTGCTTCAGCTCGGCTGTCTCGATCCTGAAAGGAATATTTTGCATACTTACCCAAGGTACAACCTTTGCATGTATCTACTTGCTCAAGTTTACCTTTGGGAAGTCTGATAGAGATCTGTTGCATGATCTCCAAGGCCCCATGATGCAAGTGGCCCAACCTTCTATGCCATAACTCACCAATATCTTGGCTTTGCACCAACTCTGCTTGGGAACTCAATGCAGCACAATCATCTACCTCCAGCTTGTAGAGATTCTTCACTTGAATCCAAATCCTCTTGGTCTAACCCTTGGCGATGTGTCTCAAGAATACCTTTCCTTTACTGAAGACTACATCATAGCCTTTGTCTTCCAACATTGCAACAAATACTAGGTTCTTCTTCAATCCATGCACATACTTTACATCAGTCAGGGTGAGAGGAGCTCCATGCTCCCTTTGAAATACAATCGTGCCTTCACCTTAAACGTGATACTTTCCATCATCGCCCATCTCTATACGCATCTAGAGTTCCTTCTCCTCCAAGGTACAGAATAAACTCTTGTTGTCGGTCATGTGGAATGAGGCTCCACTATCTAGGTACCAAACAAAACCCATCATCAATGAAACCATGCATGTGATGAGGGTAAAATCCAATTCGAACTTTGAGTTCGGTGCCTCACCATCTGATCCTTTCGAGGATCCCTTCTTGGATTTCTTCTGTGGACAATTTGTTGCATAATGGCCCACCTCATGACAATTAAAGCATCGCACTTTAGATTTGTCAATCTTCTTCCCACCAGGGGAAGAACTCGATTTGGAATGGGAAGCCTTCCCTTTCCCTTTGCTCATCTTACTTTTTAAGGCTATATTTTCTTCATCATCATGCTTTGATGAAGAACCATCTTTGGTGCTTCTCCTGATCTCCTCCTGCATTAGGTCCGACCACAGTCGTTCCCAATCTGGCAGTTTCTCTCTTCCATTCTCTGAGTCTTCGTAGCTATGCCAGCTCTTAGGAATACCAAGGAGAGCAAGACTGGCCATGTCATCGTCGGCTGTCATGATTCCTACACTTCCAAGCTCATCTCTACAGGTGGTGAGCTTGTTTAGATATGTAGAGATCGTGTCTCCCTTTTCACACTTGATTTTCTGAATCTTGTCTTTCAGCGCCAGCTTCCTCTGGTTGTTGTTGTTCTGATATAGATCCTTCAATGTCTTCGACATTGAAAATAGTGTCTCCTTCCCATGGAGACTCGAGACAATATGGTCTCGAACTCCCTACGGAATAATTCTCCTCGCTCTCGCCACACATTTCTTCCATTTCTCCAATTCTTGGGCATTAGCTATTGCTGGCTTGGGACTTCTTGATCAATGAAGTCCTTCAAACCGTTATCCTCTAATACCACTTCCATGCAATCCTTCCAGAGTATGTAATTTGAGATGCCATCTAGGGCATACTTGATCCGGATTTAAATAGGAACGCAATAGATTATAGAGATAACCATAAATACAGAGATGTGATAACCATAAATAAAGAGATGTAGTGGAAATAATACATTTCATTAATGGAAAATACTGAAATATGCTTACAACCAGAATTGGAAATAAACCAGCTAGGACGATGGTAGCTTATCTCTGAGAAGAGATGTGCGGCTACATGTCTCTGAACTTTTCTGAACTTGTGTTACAATGAGGCTTGAAGGCCTATTTATTATTGAGAAATAATGGAAAACCCTTCACATTCCAAAACCGACCCTAAGAAGATGAAACAAATTATGGGCCCCGTTTTGGGTAAATTGGTACATCAATTTCCCGGGGTCGTAACTTTGGCATACGATCTCCGTTTGACGCGTACAATAGCTCATTAGAAAGATCTATTCGAGAACTATCATTGTTGGAATGGGCAACGTTGGTCCATGCATCGGTCCATTGCATGGACCCATGTTGCCCCCGAATTCCCAAAATAACGTCGTTTAGGGCCTCAAAACGTCTCCGGAAGTTGAGGACCCAAAAAATTGCTAAAAATAGTAAGTTGTGCTACAATTAAGGAAACTGAAAATGCTGAAAGAGACAATTGAGGGGGTCCAAGTGGGATAGGTGGGTGGCCAACAACATCCACCTGGATCATTCCTCCACCCTTAGGAAGCAATGGTCCCCATTGCGTTGACTTCCTCCATCTGCTAAACTTGTCCTGCAATCTCTGATGTGTCCAGTAATGGTGGGAAGCATGGTCGACGACGGTCCACAGTGAACAGTTAATGCAGGCGAGGGAATGGAGGAATGATGTGCTTCAAAGCATTGCTGCACGTAGCCTTGGTACTGGTGTAAGGACCATGTCGGAGTGGTCTGAGCTTCTGATGGGTTCTGGTAAGGCGTTCTTTCTGTCGATGCAACCAGACTTCGTTGCCCACCTGAAACTTGTGTGGTACCCCTGTGGGTGAAGAGAAGTTGTTTCTGTGTTCTATCATGACTGTATCCTTCTGCTGCTGCTGCTGCATGGAGGAACCCTTTGCGGGGGTCATGGATGTAGCAACAATCTTCCCCTGACTTTGGGAGTGAACCATACAGATGAATTTCCTGGTCTGTGATATGAGCTTGCTGCCTTTCTTAGCAGTGATCAAAGATGTGGCGGTAGGTGGGGCTACCTCCGGTATCCTGTATAATGAATTATTCAAAGAAATAATCACAGCACGAGGCCTTGACTCATACACAGCATGTCGCCTCCACAAGTATGGCTGGCCTAATAATACATCACATACATCCAGAGGTGTAACATCACACAATACCTCGTCGATGAATGGTATGATGCTGTAGGGAAGGCGACACTGCTGGCGAACTTTGAGATCTCATCCTTCATGAAGCCACCCGATACTGTACGGCTGCGGGTGTGGTGTAGTCGGTAGGCCCAACCGCTTCACGACCTTTGCTGAAATCAGGTTCTTTTGGCTGACACTGTCGACAATGAATTGTAGCGGTGAACCCTTCACCCACATCTGTGAGTGGAAAAGACGTTCCCCCTCCTCTGGCTCTTCGGGCTCATTCTT
>APFE030765405.1:33371-78885 GCA_000404065.3 Pinus taeda
AGTGACTTTCTCTCTTTTTTGAAGTTTGACATGAAGAGCAGAGATATTAGGCTTGACAAGGAGGATAATATGACTATTGATGGAGCCATATTAACTGCAGATAGTCATGGTGACAAATTTCAGTGTAACAGTCAGCCTTTTCAAATTCAACCATATCTTGGTCAAACATTTCAAGGATTTTCATTTCAAACGCAACCTGGTATGACTTACCTTGGTTATCCTAGAGGAATGAAAATTCCAACTACACAAGCTATTCCAAGGTATCCTTTATATTCGCCTCGTGGGGTTGAACTTAATCCTCAAGGGTATCAATATTCTCAATAAGAATTTAATTGACGATTACCTTTCATTACAAATTTAGATTTACCATATCTATCTTGGCTACTGAATAGTCCCATTTAACATTATCATTTTTGGCCTGTGATTCCTACTAAATTACCAAGTGACATACCAAAATTTGATGGTAAGCTTAGAGAGTATCCATCAAATCATGAAATGACTTATCACCTATGGCATTCTTCAAATTCATTAAATGATGATTCCATTAGGTTACGAATTTTCTAGTAGAATTTAACAAGCAATATAGAAAAATGGTACATTCAGTCACCGCGTGCCTCTTTCCACAATTTCAATTCCTTGGAAACAAATTTTTTAACTCATTTTTAGTTACCTATTCAGTATGACATTGGTACTGACATTTTGAATTCGTTAAAACAATTTTATTCCACCTATACCCTAGATCATGTACATGTGTGGAGATGTAGACTTCATTTATTCAATGTTTACATTCTAGTTAAATTGTTGACTGAATGGTTTGTTAAATATTTACTTCTTGATATAAAAGAAGGTGTTGTTAAGGGAGGAGTTGTTGTAGAAGAGAATTCTATTGCTCATTACCAATACATAGACCTTGTCTATTTGCAATCTGACACTTTCTACAAAAATATTGCACATGAATGTCACCCATACAACACAAATCAATAAGCTCCATCTCCTACAGGATCCCACACCTCTAATGGTGTAATTGGTTTTTTAATCCAATAGTCAAAGAGTAAACAATATAAGAGTAATTCTAAAGAGGCGCCTATTGAGGCTACACAAAATTCACTCAATTAAAATACTACTCTTGAAATTACTTTTGAGGTTAACGCAATACAATTATCTACTAGTAAGCCTCATCAACCTGGAAGTAAGAAAAAGGGAAAAGGAAAAGAAAAAAAATGCCCCGCAAAAGGAAAAACTAATGAAAAACAAAATCGCTAAAGAGAAAAAGAAACGTCGGTATCCTTATTTGATTGTAATGAGGACCATTATACTAACTAATGCCCGCATCATGCATAGGTTAGAAAATTCCTCAAAGGCTCCTCTACACTTGTTGTCTTAAAATATTCTTTTCCTTCTCAGGATAGTAAAACAATTGCTCACAATTCATCTTCTTCACCCACATCTGTGGATAGCATGATGATGTCCTCTCAAGTTTTGGTAGCAACAAGGTATAAGGCCTATTGATCTAAAACTCCTTCGAACGAAAATGATACCAGTTAAACTTGTTCATCAGTTGCACCTCAAAATTATAACATTATTGAAGATCTAACTCAATCTCCTTCAGTAATGTCAACTCTCAAAGTGCTTAAAATATGTCCATAATATCATGAATTATTATTGTCATTCATTGGTGTAATCAATCTGTAGTATTCTCACATTATAGGATTTGATCATGAATTTCAGATACCTAGAATATCTCATCAACCCGTATTTCAATTTTTTATTTTTACTAAAATTTAAAGAGTTTTTCGTGTAGTAATTGGTGGGGGCTATTCTACTTGTATTATGTCTATTTCTTGTTGGAAGGCTTTGGGTTATCCAACAACAAATCAATCACCTACCACTTTTAAATCTTTTGATGGAAGAGGATTTCAACCTTATGGTATTTCAAATGACCTATTGATATAATTAGAGGATAAAATGATTGCTATTGAAGTAGAACCTATTGATGCTCAACTTCATTATAATGTTTTATTGGGTCGATGTTGGACTTAAGAAATTTTTTCTATGGTCTCATCACTTTTTCGATTCATACTATTCCCTCATCAATGGAGGATAGTTAAAGTAGACCATCTGGATTTTTACACTTTTGATCCAAATTCCATTGCTGGTCTACCCATTGTGGGGAAAACTACTAGTTATTATGAGAATATTGGAGTTGGTTTGTTGAAGAATTCATTATTGATGGGAACTTTTGCACTCCCTCCATCCAATTCTCCTTTTAATGTTTCTTAGGTAAATATAATTTGATGACACCCTCAAGAGCCATCTGATCCTTGGCTCACACCTACACAATTATATTTGACCACCTATAATGAAAAAATTCCTCTAAGCCCATTGGAATTATCTTATTAGGTTCTTCAATCATTTTCAGACCCACTTCTTACTAAAATTGATAGAGTGAATGTGTTCATCGACGAGTATTATTAATCATATTGGTTGGAACCTATATCATTCCCTAACCCTTTTGATAACATGTTTCTAACCGATGTGAGTATAATAGAAATGACTTCAAATGAAATTCCTTCAAACAATTATCATCATCATTCCTCTTTTCTTCCCAACCTCGAAAATATTGAGAAAATATTTTCTGGAATGTTTTTACCTGAGATTGTAGATGACTTTGAGTTCCCTATATTTATTTTTGAATCTAAATCTAAAAAGAATTTGGGGAATATATCTACAAAAATTATGCTTAATATCTCAATGAAACCTAGAATTACGGAGAACATTCATATAGGTGCCTCATTCTCAGTTCATGAAATTCAGACTTATAGGGCCCTATTCTAAGAATTTCATGACATTGTTTCTGGTCTTATGAGGAAATGCCAGGAATCAACCCAAGTATTGTAGTTCATGAAATCAAAATGTGCACCAATGTTAAGCCTATCAGATAAAGAATACACCTAGCACATCATAGAAAATTCTTCGCTATCAAAGATGAAGTTGAAAAACTTCTAAAGGTTAGTTTTATCTATTTCATTCCCTTGATAAATTAGGTTTCCAACATCATTCCTGCTAAAAAGAAGCAAGGGACGATAAGAGTATGTGATGATTATAGAGATATTAACAAAGATTGTCCTAAAGACAACTATCCTACTCCTCACATCGACCAATTAATTCATGATTGTGCTGGTAATGAAATATTCTCTTTTATGGATGGATTTTCAGTTGCAATCATATTAACATACCCTCTACAGATCAACATAAAACCACATTCATTTGTGCATGGAGAACTTTCTCCTATTGAAAGATTATATTCAGGCTAAAGAATGATTGCATAACTTTTCAATGGGATATGTCTTATTCCTTTCATGAAATTAAACATATTGGACATCCATACCTAGATGATCTACCAACACATTTGTTAAAGCATCAAGATTCTCCAATGGATCTAAGAGTGATTTTTATTCAATTTCGACATTATAATATATGCTTAAACCCACATAAATTTGTTTTTTGTGTCAAATATGGTTATTTACTAGGATTTTTCATGTCTAAAGAAGGCATTCATGTTGACTCCATCAAGGTAGAGGCTATTTTGAATTTGCCTCCTCCTTCCAATTTAGGCCAAATCCAAATTTTGCAAGGGAAAGAAAACTTATTATGTCAATTAATTCTAAATTATGCATAGCTAGCTAAATGATTCACTTGAATTTTTAAAAAGGGGATCTCTTTCATTTAGGATGAAACTGCTAAAAAATGTTCAATGCACTTAAACACGTGCTGACTCACACACCTTTACTGCATTTGCCTGATTACCATGGGATTAATTTTTGTATTTAATTGTATCATATGTTTCCATTGGTATGGTATTAATGAAAGAGAATAAATTAAGTAATGGAATTGTGGTTTAATACTTAAGTAGGAATCTTACAAATTCCAAAATAAAGTATGCGCATGTGGAGAAGTTGGCCCCGACAGTTGTGCAAGTTGTCCAGAGATTTCATAATTATATTCTATTGTGGAAAACGACAGTGGTTTTAGATTGTAACCCCATGGTTTATATTATTACAAGACAATATCTTGGGGGAAAATATTCCAAATGGATTTTTATCCTGCAAGAATTTGACTTAGAACTTGTTTAATCAAAGTCAAAGAAATCACTAGTGTTTGTTGAGATTACTTGTGATTTCCCTATTCTAAGACATAAACAATGGCAAAGGATTCTCTTCCAGATGAATTTGTCTTTCTTATCAGTACAATCAACCCTTGGTATGGAGATATTACTTTTTGTTTCCAAATTCAAACTTTTCAACCGAAATTATCTCGAACTAGTAGTGGTCATATTTAGGACCAATCACATCAATACACTATTGTTGGTGATACACTTCATCGTCGCGGGGTTGATTCAATTTTTGATGATTTCTAACACATGAGGAAGTCGAAAAAGATCTGAATGATTGTCAGTTTGGGCATGTGTAGGTCATATGTTGGGGTTTGCACTGCTCAAAAAATCTTACAAATTGGATATTTCTCACGTTCTATGTTCAAATCACTAATAGAAAATAAAAAATTAGTGACTACATGACTAATAACTTTAGTCACTACTTCTTTTTGAAGTGAAAAATGTTACCAAAAATGATGAATATTAAGTGACCCAACTAAAAACAACTAGCATAAACAACTAATTAAGTCTCGGGTTAAAATATATCACTAGCTAATAATTAATAAACTAAAAATGATTAACGTGAATGACTAATTTGGTCTAAGAACAAAAATATGACTTACTAACAAGTACTATAATAATATCGATCAATTGTTTATGTAAGTCACTTTAATTTTGTCACTTCAACAATATGAACATAGAACTCATAGGGGATTCAAACATTACTTCAAAAGAGGCCTCCATTGAGCATTTAAAGAATTGATGTGTAGATTATGTTTTACACTAGACTTGCAACCCTTCATCTACAGCAACCCTTTCAAATCCAAGTTGACGTATCAAAGTAGATATTCTCTTTTGACATGGTTATGCTAATTTGAATACTTCAATGATTCCATAAAGAACCATGCAACATATGAATAAAAGCTTTATTATATCTTCCATGAAATTAAATAATGACAACCTTATATCTTGGGTAAGAAGATAGTTATAAATGTTTGATCATAAAAACTTTGTGGTTTGTTTGGACACAAAGCAAGCTATAGAGTATGTGCTAGTCAAATTTAGTGACATACCTACGAAAACTCCATTTGGTGATAAATCCCAAGTGTTAAGTTCCAATTGTACAACATATTACTTCCAACAACCACCAATTTATGCTTTATTAACTATCTTGGACACTTAGGGACTTTAACAATGAGAATGACAATTACATCTTGACCCAAATATAGCATTTGTAATATATTTACTCATATATCCTCCAAAGCACTATGTGACTAGATTTATATTTACATGACAACTTGTTGATTTATCTTGAAAAACTACATGTTATAAGAAACAAGTATGGAAAAATTATTTGTAAGGCGTGTTAATCTAGGTTAATAGGTCACTTGGATGTCCACAAGAAACTAGGTGTATTGAAGAAGTAGTTGTGTTTATTTCACTCCACTCCTGCACCAACTTGTAGAAATATATAAGGGTTGTGTTATATTCTTTCCACGACTAGCCCACGTAGTTAACCGTGGGGTCAGAAGGGGAGCGGACCCCCCCCTTTGTTGTGTCGATTGCATAGCGGGGGGTTTGAGGGGTGCAAGTAACCCCACTGTATGGGGACCCTATATTAGGATGGTAGGACCTACCTATGGTTTTGTGCATGATTTTCACACATGGTTTTGGACGCAATGGTTTTAGACGTGATTGTTTTCATTCTATGGTATTGGATGCTTCGGCATCTATAAATATGTATTTTAACATTGAAAGGAACATAATGAAAAATCAAGCTATTAGTCCCAGTTTTGGGATCCAAGGGAAAATGTCTATGTATATGTGTTTAATGTGTTAATCTCTCACATTTCTTATTTTCTATGATTTATAATTCATATGAAAGTAATTTTTGTATGGGGTTAAAAGCTACATGTGTTACCTATGGCACAACAAACAAACTAGTAATAATAAATGGTCCATTCCCATTGGTTTCCAATTAAATTCAGCTACTTTGTTTTTAACAAAATTTTATACCATTCAGACTCCTAGTGACCTGAAGAGGAAATATCATAAAAATCCCACAAAAGCACAAGCTCAAGGCCAACAAATAATACCATGAGATTTCATAACTTTGTAAACATGTTTTTTTCATTGGGGACATTGATCAGAACTTCCTACGAAGGATTTAGGGACACATTTGGTCAAAATAAGGCCAAATTTTGCCAGACATAGTGGTGTTTATAGAACAGGCTGTAGAGAAGCAATTTTTTTTTTATGTTTTTAAGTGAAATTGATAAAAAAAATACCAAGTGAATGAGTTCATCTTAACACAAATTATTTTTGGTAGTAATGTAAATTCTCATTGCTAATATTAGGAAATATATAGATAAATAGAACATGGGCTATTACGGAAAATAAGTCTCAATATTTGAATATCTTGCCTTCTCCCAGACCTCTCATCCCTTCATCTGAGAGGCATGCCACCCCTCCTTCATTTTCTTCCCCTATTGCAAATAGATTCTCACCTCAATTGAGCCAAAAAAACAAAAATAACGTTAGCAAGCATTTTTCATCATGTGGTTATCAATTCACCAATGCCCTTACTGCATTCATCATTGTTGTCATCATCATCATCAACAACAACATTACCTTCATCATCAATGTTATCAGTATCAACATCAAATGGGAAAAATGCAGTAGGAAGCCCATATCAACATATCCTTAATGGATATCTAGAGGCTAGTACTAACACCACTTCTCTGCATGGATCACCTTCCCTAACATCACTTGTGTCCCAATGCTATACAAGTAGAAAAAAAACATGACCAATAGTGTGGTGTGATTTAGTACACCACCCGGTCCTCTAGTTTTCATCTCCCTTCGTGGTCCTTTCTTGCTCAATTGAGTCCCATTCCCACTACACTGCAGCCTAGTTGCATTGCCCACTTCTCAGAAATCCCATTCCCACCAACGACCCCTCTTGGAGTTTTCTTTCCGACATTGTCACTACCAACAGTTTGTTCAAACTGAAATTTTGAGCCACAATTGGATATTGTTCACAAGCAAGACAAGGCAGGTTTGATTGCACCATCATCGTATATATTTTCTTTAAACATAGGATATGTTTATTGCAGTGAATCCACTTAATTTTTGTTCAACATTGTTTGCAAAAGTTTGTGTATTTATACCTGTCAAGATCAGAGATAATTTAGGCAAACAAATCCCGGTACTACTAGCCCTTTCAGCAACAGTTCGCAGAGCGTGGACTGAGGTCTCACCCAAAAAGTATGGGAGGGTTCTAGAACTAGGATTCCACACCCTAGATATGTCTGATGGTTTTTGGGTGGTCGACAGTTTGACCCTGTGCGCATGTCGCTACACACACTTATCAGTACTCGACAGCCTACAATGTTGCCTTCGTGTAGCTCTACTCGAGGCATGATCTATGTTACTACCGAAGTTCCTTACTATTAACCTGATATTATCAGATTATGTAACTTATTTGTATGAGCCAAATTATCCTTAACAGTGTTCAACATTCATATAAGTGTGCGCGATAATCAAAACAATATAAATGCATAGAAAATCATACAAAAACAGATACACAGTATTTAGAATCAAACTTCTCTTTATTATTCTCTTTCTTGGGTTACAGACTCAACTTCGCCCTGTGCACTCAGCTACAGGGGTCCGCACACTCAGTTGCAGACTCTACTAGGCCTCTGCACACTCAGCTACAGAGCCTCTTCCTACTACTACAACACAATAGACTTAGACTTCTTATCTATCTACTACTAGATCATTACATTAATCCTTCTCTTGTTAATTATTATTTTTACAACTTAGAGCCTCGCTCTATTTATACAATCCCATGGTGTGCGGACCATGGGTAGGGCAACATGATATTACATTACATTACAATACTTAGGGCGGACAACTCTATGACTCAATATACATTTTGTGCTCTGTGACCTCAATTCACAGAGTCTTACAACATATTTGACCAAAACTTGGGCTTTGAGCCCCAAAACATTCCATGAGGGGGATTCCATGCCCAACAAGCCCAAAACACAAACCTCATGACTGGCCCTCAAGTCACTTTTTCGGTGTGGCAATCTTGGCGCGGAGTCCCTCCAACTAGTTTCGAACTGCTCACAGGTCCACAACGTACTGCTCTGTGGTTTGTTGGACCTATTGGATGTGCTCTTCCGAAGCCTCTTTGTCAGAATTGTGTCTTTACCTCCGTACGCATCCACTTTGTATGTTTATAGTCTCACACCCTTATCCAACTCCTTAGGTCATGAAGACTATGCTTCGACCGGTTAGTTAGATAGCTAGCCCACTCGCGTAGGGCTTCAAGTGGTTGTCATTTACTTTTCCAGGGAAGGATTCTCCATTTAGTTTGACTAGCAGGACCGTGCCTCTTTCTCTGACCTCCTAAACCACGTATGGTCCTAGCCATTGCATTCTAATTTTTCCCGGAAAATTTTCAAACATAATGTCATACAACTACATTAAGTCATTTATCTTGAAGGTGCGCAACTTGATATGGCAGTCATGCTAGGTATTTTCACATTGCTTTTGTATCTGCTGATGAAATCTAGCCAGAAACCATTCTTCCTAGAGTTCTTATAATTGCGCAAACCAGTCTTCCAGAGCTTCATTTTCCATCATGCCAGTGAGCGTTACTATTTGCAGACTAAGTATGATGTATTCCACCAAAATGACAACTTCCATGCCATAGACAAACCGAAAAGGTGTCTATCCCGTCAATTTTTTGCACGTTGTCCTATAATCCCATAGTACGGTAGGTATGCGCAGGTCTGAGTCATTTTTCTATGCGTTCCACACTTTGGTCAGCATAGTCTCTATTATTTTGCTGAATGCATCTATGGTCCCATTAGCGTTTGGGTGGTACAGTGTACTTTGCTGATCATACACCTGGAACTTTTCTATTAGCGCGTTAATGGCTTCATTCTGGAAATGTGTTTCGGAGTCACTCATTAATATTTTTGGAGAACCAAATAAGGTCAACATGTTTTCGAACAAAAACTTCGCAGTTGTAGCAGTTGTGTAGTCTTTGACAAGTTGTGCTTCCACCCATCGTGTCAAGTACATTGTCGTAGTTATGATGTAGCGTGCATTCGTCTTTGCCTGAGGTTTGATCGGTCCCACAAAGTCGATTGCCCATTTTTCAAACGGCTGCAGTGTCATTTATGAATTTAACAACATCTCATCCCTCCATGATGGTTTTTCAATCCTTTGACATATGGCGCAGGCCTTACAATGTTCTTTTGAATCCTAGTGCGGGGTTGGCCACCGTAGCCCTATGCGAAGAATCTTTTGTGTCGTCACTCATCCTGCATAATGTCCTCCTCCAGCACCCCCATGCGCTTTCATGAGGATCTGACCTCATTCAAAATTTAGGGACGTATCTTCACAATACCTCATTATTAGCCATTTTGTATAATGCCCCACAATGGCAGAAAAGTTTTTCGTGTGCACCACCAATTCCTTTTTCTGTTGCACTGAGTATTCCTTCGGCGTAGTGCCTATTTTTAGAAAATGAATTATATCTTCGAAGTGTCCATCCGTGACACACACTGCAAAGAGCTGTGCATCAGGTAGTCCCTCCTCCAAATAAGTTGGTTCCTCCACTGTCTTAATTTGTGACAAGTGATCTGGTCCTGCGTTTAGGAGTTCTGCCTTGACTATGATCTCAAATCATATTCTTGGAATAGTAAGATCCATCGGCATATGCACCCCACCAACACAGGCTTATTCATGAGGTATTTCAATGCGGAATAGTTGGTATACATCTTGAAATGTCCTCCAAGTAGATAGTGTCAGTATTTTTGGGGTGCGTACACCATCGCTAACCCCTCAAGCTCAGTGGTGGAATAGTTCTTTTCTGCTTTGGACAATCTTCAACTTGAAAACATGATCGGGTGATCCAAACCCTCTGCACCCTTCTGTGTCAGTATGGCTCCCAGCACAATACACGACGCATCAACATGTACATGAAATTCCACATCCCATTTCGAGAAGACTGGGATTGGAGTAGAGGCCAGTTTCCCCTTCAAGACATCCAAACTTTTAATGCAATCCTCATTCCAACAATATGTAACATCCTTTTTCAATAGATTTTCCATCAACGCTATTATTTGGGCATAACTATTGATGAACTTCGTATAGTATCCAGCGTGTCCCAAAGTAGCACGCAGTTGTTTAACACTTTGCACCACTTCCAAATTTATAATAATGACAATCTTCGCAGGGTCTACCATCAATCCTTGTTTGCAGACCACATGTCCTAGTAGGTTTCTAAAGGGAACGAGGAATGTACACTTCTCAAGGTTCAACGCAATATGGTGTTAGCGACAAGTATCCAGCATCAAACATAAGATTGCTACATGGTGCTTAACCAATCTAAAGACAGTCGAATCATCTAGATAGACCTTCAAGAACTTGTGGATGTATTCTTTGAATGCGGCCACAACTATGCGAGAAACAGTAGCTGGTGTGTTCTTGAGTACAAACGGCATAACGATGTATTGAAACCAGCCCCATTCTATTGCGGAGGTTGTTTTCCTCCTATCTTCGGGTGTGATCTTGATCTGATGGTACCCTGAGAACCCATCTGTGAACGAGTATGCTTCCTCACTGCCAACATTCTCCAGTACTTCATCTGTGAACGGTGTTAGAAATGGATCATCTACATAAGCATCGTTAAGCTTCCTAAGGTCCATGCATATTTTTATTTTCCCCTTCTACATTTTCTCCTGTACTACCATAGGACTCACCCAGTTGGATTCTTCCACTAGCTCAATAATTCCAGCTGTGAGAATTTAGTCTAATTCTTTGTAGACTTTTTGTTTATATTTCAGATTCAAGTGGTAAGGCCACTACTTAACTTGCTTCACACCGGGTTTTACAGTGATCTTCATTATCCCTAATTTGCCAGCGATCCCTTTTACGTTCATAATTTTGGTGAAGAACAAGTCTTGGCATTTGCAAAGTGACTTAGCGACCTTATCCATCATGGCATCTTCCCAATAGTCCCCAAGCATTGTGTACTTTAACTCTGCCTCCATTCCAATGTTTACATGCTTTCTTTTTAGTGGCACGGTGATGTCGGGGTCTTGAATCGATGGTCCTCAAACCTCGCGAAAACCTTTCATTTCAGGAATATCAATATTTTGTGCGTCCTCATCATCCTCCTCAACATTTACATTGTAACATTCTAGCGTCTAGCTCAGCCATGTCACCCTTTTTGGTTGAATTTCCTCCATTGGCTCCTAGGGTATTTTGAAGATAGTTGCGTTCACTGTCTATAGTGCATCATCAATAGTATCCCACCAACAATCTTCAAATGTGAAAGTTAACAAAAATCCCTCACGCAAGACATCCCATTCCCTCATACCATGGTGGAGTTCTGTCTCAATATATCAATTCATTGTTATGACATCGAGGGTATGATAGAATAAATGTACCTTTTCAGGCTATGGCTTTTCCCCGTAGATCTTGGTCCATTTTGCGAGGTGTGTACGTGGATCATCCCATCCGTCATATTTGTCTACTAGTCGTATTTTTGGTTTTGCAAATCGTAGGTGCATCATTCTTCTACATCCATGCCAGTCCTCAAAACTCCCTTGATGCGTAACCCACCACCTTGCGAGCATCACGCACAGTGCCCACTTCAGAGCATCAAGGTGCTGCTATTCTGGTACTTCGATTTCACATTTGTTCAGGAATTCATCCACCGCTGTCAACCCATCATATGTAGGCAGATACCTTGCCTCTGTTGTCATGCAATGCAGTGATCTAACCATCATGTTACAATTAAGCATTGTTACTTCATGCAGCTAATTCTGGCAGTGCTCTACTTTTCAGTCTAAATCCAAAGTGTAGGAGCTTTCACGCTCCCATGAAATCATTTTATCTGTAGTCAGATTCACCCAATCCTATTCTCATGCAATTATATTCTATATGCAATTGAGATTGTCATCACTATCCTTGTCATGCACCGGTTCAGTGTATCGTGCTCCCTCAGTTAGATCTAGTGGTATTACTACGTGTAGTGACTTTTTCTCAAAATTCATTTTGCGATTCTTCAGATTTATGAGTCCGTTCATATCAGTGGCCTAGTTTATTCCTAGTAGCACAGAATAGGGATTGATGTCATCGACAATCTCTATAACTTCAAAATTTGCTTGCACACTCTCACCTTCAATATCCATTGTTACCCCTTGCAATCTTCCCATAGGAAAGATCTTCTTTTGGTTCACCACTCACAACTGAATAGGAGACCATTATAACGTGGGTCTGCCCATGTGTTTCCATGTTTGTTTCAGTAGTAAATTCACGTCTGATTTGAGATCCAAGATTACCTGATCCATTTCATACTCGTTGATTTGCGCAGTCAACCACATTTCCCTTCCCGTGCACAATGCATGTTTTCCAAGTTTCTAGACCATGCGTGGTTCTCCTGACCCTGTGCACCTAACGATAAGTTCCTGTAGTTCTTTTACTACCTTGCTATTGCGTAGCAGTTTCATGCATGTCTCCAAAAAGGTAGTGAGAATTTAAGGATCCATCATTGGTTCTAGTTGATCCTTCCTACTTGAAGTGAAGACCTCCGTGAAGCTCTTCTTAGCTTCCAAAAATGTCTCCTTCATGCATTCTAAATCAAATTTGGGTTCCTTTGTAGGAGCCTTGCGAACCCATGCACTTTCTTTTGACTACTTGCCTTTATCATCGCTAGTGGTCATACCTCTCCTAAGCATCATGTTTACATTCGGGTCTTATTTGCATGGCTCAGACCTCATCATCTACAAATTCTGAGTCGGAGGGGGCTGAAGTACCCATTTTTCATGCTATCTCGCTATCAATGTAGGGAAATCTTCTTCCTTATGGTCAAACTGAGTATAGTACAAACATGATGTACTTGTTGGGTTTGTACAATCACAGGCATAATGCCTTGGCCCTCCATAATTGTAACATATTAGTTGTCCACAACCACTTCCTGGTTCCATTCCACCTCAACCTCATCCACACCCCCTAAATCTAGCTCATGCCATTCCTGCATTTGGGTTAAGGGCTCACGTTTCGGTCTTCACCCTATAAGAAGGAGTCTCATCCATCATTAGTTAGTGGCTTCTGCAGATGCATTCGTCATGGCCTACCAACCTGTAGAAATTACAAAACAATTGTTGGGTCATCTATGTATACTTCTGCAATAGATCACAATTATCTGTAGTGTGCCTTCCTCCTATCTGATAGATCATGCACGATAACCTAGTTTCTACACTTGGTCTTGCCTGTGCCTCAGGTCTTAATGGCATCAGCCCTCCTCCTGCCAAGTAATTCGTGAACACTAGATAGTGGTCCTTTTCATGCCCCTGGCCTTTGCATTTTATGCACCATACCTCCTTGCGCGCCTCTAGCTGTGGTGTCCTGTCCTGTTTCAAACTCTACATCTCTAGACATAGATTTTGTAGTTGCACGTGGATTTGTTGGACTTCTAGACCAGGGTCTTGTATAAGGGTCTCATGCAATCTCATTGACATCTCCAAAGCTTTAGCGTGGGTGGAAAGCTTTTTGTCTAACAGCGTCATCCTTAAGTGCAGTGTTAGTGACGCTACAAACTATGTGCAATGTTATCAATCTATCAAAGTCATATTGGGTTAGTGAATCATACCCTTTAGTCTTTGGTCTAGATCCCAAGGGGTCTCGACCAGGAGCATCTGATCTCCTTAAACCCGATAATTGACTCCGTCTCTGATTTTGGCCTCCTAAATTCCCTGTTCAGCACGGTCTGTATTTCTACAATTCTTGTGTTTGGATGGTCATTAGAGTGCTTTATGTACCATGTTAGTTCGTGATCTTGCAATACGCTTACCAGTGTAGCCTTCTTGACATTGTCATCGACAACACCTTGTGCTTCGCATACCGCCCTTACCACAAACCAAAATTGGTTCGGATCTTCATTCCCTACTCCTCTGAATACTAGTAGCTTAATCACACTCACCATATTGTACTGCAGTTGTGGCAGAGGTGGGGTGAGTGGAGATGGAGGTGCGGAGGGTGAGACGGGTGGCGGTGTAGGTGGAGGTGGTAAGCGTAGAATCCACTGCCTTATCAGACTAACCACGCTTCTCGGAGAAACTTTCATGAGCTCTTCCTCACTTTCCCGTTCGGGTGAAATTAAGGGATTGGTTTCTGATTCTTCACTACTTCTTCTTTTGTATATCTTCCCACTTAGCGTCGTCCCAAACATTAATTTATTCACATAACCTTGTTTTCACACAATAGCATCTTAATCCAAGTGTTCAAAGATTTAATGTACTTATCACGCGGTCCCTTGAGGAAGCGTAGATCCACCTCACTATAGCTCATGGTCGTATCTACCATGAACTCAGTGATAAATCCTCCTATAATTCATTTGAGCCAATGGTCCACAGCTCGCGCGATCTTATCTCCTGACACTTCTAATTTGCGCACTAATTCTAGAGTCTACACGATTAGTTTGTCGAGCCTACACCTTCCCTGACTATCTTCTAGGTTCACAATCCACTCATATAGCTTAAAAGGAAAGGATGTAAAGAAAATTTCATGGATTTTTGTATATAAGTAGTGCTCCAACCACTATTCCTTAGATACTCGTGGATTTCTGTTTTCCTTCCCTGCGAACTCGTGAATTCTCTTGTCCAACCACCCTTCAATTTCTTTATTTGTCAGATTCCAGTGGCATGACTTCAGACATCCCTTATGTAGATCCTGGTCCCAGCAAAGAAACCATTTGTTGTCTTGTATGGTCCTGACCCAGGTTCATAGATGATTTAGCCAAAAAAATCTCAGTACTACTGGCCCTTTCAGCAATAGTCTACAGAGCGCAGACTGAGGTCTCACCTGAAGTAGTATGGGAGGGTGCTAGAACTAGGTTTCCACACCCTAGAGATGTCTGATGGTTTTTGGGTGGTCTGCGGTTTGACCCTACATGCACGTCACTACGCGCACCTATCAATACTCGACAGCCTGCAATGTTTCCCTCGCGCAGCTCTGTTCAAGGCGCAATCTATTTTATTACCCAAGTTCCTTACTATTAACTTGATATTATCTGATTACGTAACTTATCTATATGAGCACAATTATCCTTAATAGTGTTCAGCATTCATATAAGTGTGCGTGATAATAAAAAAAGTATAAATGCATAAAAAATCATATAGAAACAAATACACAGTATTTAGAATCAAACTTCTCTTTATTATTCTTCTTCTTGGGTTATAGACTCAACTTCTCCCTATGCACTCAGCTGCAGGGATCTGTGCACTCAGCTGCAGACTCTACTAGGCCTCTGTGCACTCAACTGCAGAGCCTCTTGCTACTACTATGACCCAATACACTTAGACGTCTTCTTTATCTGCTACTAGATCATTACATTAATCCATCTCTTGTTAATTATTCTTTTTACAACTTAGATCCTCACTCTATTTATACAATCCCATGGTCCACGGACCATGGGTAGGCTAACATGACATTACATTACAGTACTTATGGCAGACAACCTTGTGACTCAATATACATTTCACGCTCTGCGCCCACAATTTGCGGAGTCTTACAACATATTTGACAAAAACTTGGGCTTTGAGCCCCAAAACATACTGTCAGGGGGATTCCATGCCCAACAAGTGCATAATCAAGCTCAATGCAAAAACAAAAGTAAAAGAGAAATTAATTCTAATTTTATATATAAATAAGTAACAATGAGTCACATCTAATAAAAGGGTAGAATAAGCCTCCCCAAAGAGTAAAGGTGGAGCTAGTTTCTATCATCGTATCCACGTATAATAGAGATGTCAACACCAAGACCCTGCCAAATAAATTTAGAAACCATTGTCATGCTATTTTTGTATAAAACCCACTATGCAGTAATGCTACATGATTTAATTCCATTTTCCTATAAATTTGATTTAGCACCGTGAATTCTAATGTAATTGTAGGTGCAAGTTCAGATTGATTGTGCATGATTTATTTCTTTTTATTTTTTAACTACACACATGACTGATGAAAATAATTTAACAATTTAATAAATTAACATTTAATACATCAATTTGTTTTGAAGTTTGCGCACTCACCATAGTAGGCCATATGAAATGCGAGTTATGAATATGGTTGCATAATTTTTTGAGAATACTAAACAAAATAGAACCTTTTTTATGACATCATCTAACAAATGATCATGATAGTACTCTGTCTATTTTTTAGTTAATATTTTTTATCACTTCCATAAATAATGTGTTTGTTGATATTTATGTTTACATTTCGACCTTTTGATTTCGTCAATATAGCAGGTATAAGATCTTTGTTTGTTCTGTTTTCCACCAATTGTCATTTGGTCTTCTATTAGTCAAAGTAGCAAGCCCTGCATGACCACCTACATGTGTTTAAAATATCGAACTCCTATCTATCCTTGCATGATGGTGTTACTTTTAATTTTTTTGGTTAAATTATTTTTCAAAATCGTTGCAATGCAAAATGACATTATTTTAGGAAAATCGATTTGTGCATCTCTGTAGTTTCCCATAGTACATGCAATGTATTATTCAATAATTGTTTTTCATGCAACATTTCAGTTCTCTTATGAATTGTGTTTTATCATTTCCATTTCTAGTCATCTCTGTCATTAGCTCTTGGAAATATTTTTCTCATATTTTTCGTGTTAATGGTGCTCTACATTCCATTTATATTGTTGTTTCGTTTTGTACAATTCTAAGGCTATCTATGTAACTACATCCTTGTTTGATTCTTCATTTTTTGTGGTTTGTCTCTAACCCTCATGTAATGAAGCAAAATAAGTGAGGTGTCATTCCAATTGTTGGATTTAGTTCATTGGATTCTCCTGGAATGGAGATAACACTAGGTCCGGAAACAATGCAACACAATCCTTAATGTTGTGATACTTCTGGAGCATATGTTAATCTATATTGTATCATTTTAACAAGCTGAGACTGGAAATGTATGATACTTGAGAAGCTAAATAACATTTAAATTGAATATCAAACAATAAGGAGAGATGACCTTTGAAACTAGCTAGAGATCTCACGAAATGTTGTGTATTATGTTGAAACTGACATGCGATGTCCTAGGTTCCTCCCTATCTCTAACTCAAGAATGTCAGTGCCAATTATAATTGTTATCAACGAATTCCTGGATGAGCCTCATCTCTAGAATTTACAGAGTTATCTTCATGTCTTTTTTTGGTTCCCTTCCTCCAACTACAAGGATTGGAATTGTTACATATGGTCGCATAGTGGTTGTAGAGGTTTTCTATAAACTAGATTATCATCTACAAACATCCTTCCAGGTAGTAAATCTCCATCATAGGATTCTTTGAAAATAATGATATATGGAACCAATGTTTATCTTGCCGCTCTTCATGCATCTCTTAATGTTGCACACACTATTTTCTTTGCCTTGAGAACATATAAAGGAGAACACCCATAGGTAGCAAGAGATCGATGCCTTGGCACAACTATTGATATTCCCCTCACAAATATTCAGGGGCCTTAGTAGAGATGCCTTGAGGCATAGTAAAAATGTATGGAGGAAGTGATCGAATTATGGTTTGTGCAGGGGGACTTAATACATTTGGGCCTAGAGTTGTTCATTAGTCATTAAGTCATCCAAACTATGCTTACATGGAAAATAAGTCCATGAAATGGATGCATAATATGGGCCATGAAGATAATAATCATGACATTTTTGTGGATATATTATGTGCTAGGACATGTCTTGTTAGAATTTCAATTTTCCAGCCTCTTGCAAATCTTTAGGTGGTGTGCTAATTCTTCATGATGACTTTGGAGAGGCATTTGGAGTTAACTTATTTATTCATGATAACTTTGGAGAGGAATTTGGAGTTAACGTGCAAAGGGCTATGAAAAGAGTTGCTAGGTCTCAGGGCATATTTGAAATTGATTCTTCTGGTGGAATTTATTTGATTCAAGTCATAGGACAAGGTGAAGAGGCTCACTTGGATGCTCACTAGACATTCAAAAATGATAATTCAATATCTATTTAGATGCTTAGTGTGGAAAAATCTATGATATTTGCTGTCTCCATGGAACAAAATAGGGACATCAAGGAAATACATGCCTTTTTTTAGTTTTTAACTCATTATACAAATGATAATCAACCAAATATTTCAAAGGTTATCACAATCATATTAATAACTATAAATAAAAGTATTGAAGTTGAGATTGCAGTTTTTCTTATTTTACAAGGAAACAATCCTTCTAATGAAAAAAATATGTGTCTTTTGGTTTATGAAAGGATTAAATATAATACTTCAAATTTTGGAACACAGGTGCCTAAATTAAAACTTCAATGCTTTTCAAAAGAGCTCCCTTTACTTCCTCAGTGTTGAGTAGGTAATGCTTTCTGTGGGTAGAAATGATCCCTCTAGCCCTATGGGAGGATCTAGAAACAAAAAAAGACAATTACATGTAATCTTTCCTAATACATACTAGAAAATGCAAAGGAGGATAGATCTTCTACTTCCCTCTGATGCTAATATCCTTGACGTAAACCTTCACTCTTTTTATTCCAAGCTCACAATATCCTCTTTGTTGTTGTAGATGAGTGCCTACAAGAAAGATTAGGTGGAGACAATAAACCTATGTAGAGCATAACACTTTCTAATACAAATTATGTAACAGATCAAGGATTATTAAAATAAATGCACAATAATTGAAACATTTATGGAAATAAAACATATATTATATTATGAATAGATGAAAAGTGATCATTACAACCAATGAAGCCTTGATGTTGGAAGCCTCCTTCAAGTGAGATTCCAAGTGCAAGCCTTAGCCTTCAAACACCTTTCTCCTTTGCAAATGGGCAACAATTGGGCATAATTCAGCTATTAGGATGGAAACCAACCATTAGTGGATAGTGGGAATTTTATTTATAGGAAAGGAGATGGAGTTGAGGATCCATGAAAAGAGGGAGAAATTCCACATCTCAGGGGAGAGATCCATGGAAGTAGGATCTAGCACCAAGAATGCCAGAGGTCGCATTCCAATATTCATCTACCTAAAACCAGTTTGTCGTTCTTGATCCTTCTAGTTAGGGAAGCTTCTCCTCCATTTTGGGAAAAACTGCCTTAAGAGGATCAACACAATTTTTCTTCTAAAATTCATGCTCCCAGTGTGAGGCACGTATAATGCAACAAGTTAAGGAAATTAGTTATGAAAAATGCACTAGCCTTGCAAACAAGGGTTTTTGACAACTTCTTCAAAAGTATTCCAAGTCAATATCTCTTCCTTTTCTTTAACGATATTATTTTTATTACCACAAGCATGTTTCATGATGAATAAATTATTCATGATGACTTTTATCACTTTGAGACACTTGTGACATTGATGACACAAAGTGTGACACTTCAGGATACGAGATTGGGAGTGTGACAAAATAATTGATAACATATGCCCCCTCAAGCATGAAGTCAGAACGAGAAGTGATGGATGAAGTGCTTTACAAGCAAAGGCAAGGAGTTAGAGAACCACCATCAGGAGACCTGTAGATCAAACATAATAGAATAAATCTAACATCTCTGGTGTAAGTATGCCTAAAAAGTAGGTATCTAATGATACACGGATCCACAACATGCATGCAACCATCCATATAAAAGGATCATGTTTACAATCATGAATACTTAATAACTCCATGCAGCCTAGATTTATCAAAAGAAACCAATGGTCTTCACCTTTGTCCCGATTCAACCAAAGTAATAATCTCGCCATGTGAATAGATGTGTCAAAGTAAAAAATGGTAGAAACCACCTGATTACTAATCAATCATATAAATCATTAACAGGAATGAGAGAAACCACCAATGATGATGATGGCTCTCAAGGTACAACAACACAATCCTTAAGCATGGACAATGAAGCTGATGTCAAACACTTGTAGAAGCATTTGATCGAAGTCCAATGATGTGAACCTATCGTCGAATGCAAAGAACCTGCCATTCATCCATGCAAGCTCTAAGGTACTAAAAGTGAGCTTCGAGATCATCTTCCCAGATAATAAGTTGGAGTTGGCAGGAAGTGATTTGTCGAAGGGGGGCATAATATTTCCCACATCATTGACATGAAAATAGGATTTTTCATAGTTCGAAAGAGTGATTGAGGATTCATGCAGAAAAAGTGAAACATGATATAAGTGGTTTGAATTTGTAGGTGGGACTTCTCTTAAACATATCAATGACACGACTTTGGAATTTGGAAGCATTTGACTCAAAATAGGATCAGAGTTCATGTTGACAATAGAATATAATTGAATGAGAGGAAAATAGATTTCCCAAACCCGGTAAGCCAAGTGACAAGGTGAGGATGCCCCAAACCTGACACGAGAAAAAAATAGGTGTCATGTTCAAGGGTGACATATTGCCTTTCATATAAAATACAAGATATATGTTTCTTTCCATTCCCCCCACCATTTCTAGCGAGTACCTCTTTATTTTTAATATCAATCTTGAATAGGATACCATATTCTTGTCTTATAATTTCATACTTATGATGAATCTGTCCTAGTATTTATAATGAGCCTTAGGAAGGAGTAGCTCAGTCTCGTTATGGTGACAAGTCCTTTGTCATTTTAGTTTTATGAGTCCGACAGAGGGTAACTCTACATATTTTTCATGTTTAGAGAGTTTTAAAAAGGGGCAAATGGAAAAATCTAGCTATCCCTTTCGTATATAATCTCTTAAGTCCAAAAAGGTATAAAATATTACTCAGGAGAACCTCTTAGTTGTGTTCGACTAATGTATTCCTTCTTTGTAGCTAATTTATCTTTGTCCGGAAAAGGGTTAAACTTATACTGAGTATATTTCTTCTCATTTAGTTTAACGAGTCCGAAAAGACAAGTGCTCGACAATATTTTCATATTTTTGGAGTGTGAAAAGAGATGAAAGAGGACTCCACCTAGAGGAATCATTGGTATAAAAGGATATAAACTAGTTTCGGTCATAATGGAACTGCTCAAAATATGTAAAGGTCAAGACGTTGGCAAATAAGACCACTCATCACAGATGTTCCTCCAGAAAGGGTAAAACAACCAAGTGAAAGCATATGATCAGCCAAAGAGATGGTGACAATGGAATGAAAAAACCAAGGCTCATCTAACAAAAATAGGCTAATAAAAATTGAAATTGCGAGAGGTAAAGAGGGAATGGTTTCATTTTTACACAAGCTTGTCTGTTGGGAAACTACGCTTGAGGATACTTGAAGATGGTTTCATTTTTTCACAATCTTGAAACGTGAGACAACACTATGCTTGGATTTGGTTTCATTTTTACACAATCTTGAAACAAAGACAAATTATGCTTGAGATTAGTTTCAATTTTACACAAGATTAAAACAAAGAAAAACTATGCTTGAGGTTGGTTTCATTTTTACCCAATCTTGAAACAGAGAAAAAATATCCTTCAGATAAGTTTGCATGCCCCAAACATAAAAACTCAATTCGAGGTACGTGCCCCTCGAGCTTCATTTCATTCAACTAAGTAGACTATTGGTTACTAACAGGTGGATGGAATGAAGGTTAATTTACGAGATTACGCGAAAGACTCGATTGGGAATTTACGAGATCTAATCAAAGACTTGAATTGGAACGGGATTTGTTTCATTTTTTAACAAGCTTGACACATGAAAATAACCATGATCATGACACCTTGTTTCATTTTTTAATGAGACTAACACAAGTAAAGGAACTCTACTCTGAGAAACTTGATTCATCTTTTAAAGAGCTTGACAGAAGACATGGATGCTCCGTAAAACCTTGATTATGTACCATAAGAGGCCATGGATTCCAAGAGGTTCTCATCAAATGGTAGAAAAACTCTCTGTAAGGGATTCATGTGAAGGGATGTAATGGAAGGATCAAGCTCCAATTCCCCTAGTACATGAGGCACTATATCATTAACTAGATCATTAGTAGGCATGGGCATACAATAGATGGCCACATAATTAACTTGTGGTAGGGGTGATACCACTTGCACACAAGGCACATTTAGGGAAGATGGTTGATTGAGAGTAAAATTGGGACTAACGAATGAAACTTGATCTATGGTGACAATTCTTCTGTCATGCAGGAAACATATCACATGAAAGAGATAAGAGACCAGAGCTCCCATGAAATAAACATAGTCATGGTGAAGGAGTAAATTAAAATCCAAAGGGCCTTGGACAACCATCACATCGATATAGACGATTTTTCCTCCCAAAGTAATAGGCTACCTAGGAAGGATCCCTAATAGTTGACTAGTTCCTCTGTTAAAAGCCAACAAATTCTAGGTAACAGGCATGAGATGTGGAGAACTTAAAGCTTTCCATGTATTTTTTAGGATAAAATACTAACCAATGCACCATCATCTATGATTGTGCCAGGTACAAGTATATTGAAAGCACATCTATGATTTCAAAGGGCACATAAGAAGGAAGAAGATATCCTATTGGTCAACTCCAATAAAAAGAAATTACCATACTACTTGGAGGGGATGTTGTGGGAATGGGAGAACTGCCCCCTTACATTATGGGAATATGAGGATCACCCCCGAGTACCATGGGAAGGAGAGGATTCCCCCCTAATTCACTGGAATATGAATAAATAAGAAGAACCTAAGTGGTATGAAGTTCACTCTCTATGGGAAAGGAATGATCAACTAAAGGTGGAATCAGGTCAACCATTTTCTCAACCAATGGTTGGTTGGGAATGAATTCATGGGATTCACTTTCAGAGAGAGTGGGATTGACTAGAGATGAAATATGATCAATCACTTGATCAACTAGTGGAGGGTTAGGGGAAAGCTTTTGATAACCAGTTGGAAGATGAGGTCGAGAAGTCATAAGGTTGTCCAACACTTTCAAGGCTTCATCCATATAAGGAAAAAGGTGAATATGATGATTCCCTTGACATAATCTAAAAGCAAATTTGACTTTACGCTTTTTCCCATGGACCTTACTATCACTAGTTGAGGGTTTATCACCAACATGATCTTCTGAAGTTGATGACAAAGGATGGTGTGAGCCTGTGGACCATACTTCTAGTACCTTGGGAGTACCATGAAAATCTCTATGAAGGTGGTCACCCTTACATAACCGACAAGGTAACCTCACTTTGTGGGGTTGATTGGAAGGTTTCTCCACATTAGTTGCATCTGTAACAATGGTTGCTTGGTTTCCACCTTTCTTATTTTTCTTCTAATTCATTGTCCTCTTCTTCTTCTTAGCTCCTTGGTTACTAGAATCAATACTTTCACCAAGCGAAGAGGGAGGAAGGGATTAACAAATAATAGGTGAAGAAGGCAAAGGGTCAACTTTAGGATCAACATGAGGTTGATGTAGTTCTGGTGGAGGAGAACTTGGCTGAGAAGCAGTTTGGATATTCGGAGCCATAGGGGTTGAAAACAACCAAACTAGAAAAGCAATGGTAAATCTGGGAAGGGATAAAATTTCCATATAAGGAGCACCAAGATTCCCAAAAGAAGGAAAAGGACCGGGATTCTCGTCAGAGGAGTTTCCTTGATTAGTAGACTTGGGAACTATTACCATTAGTCTCAACCTAAGATATACTGAGGAATTGTTCCAAGGGGAGGATATTGTTCTGTGGTTGACCTGAAATTAAGCAAGAATGCAAAAAATTAAAGATATAATCATAAACACAGAGATGCAGTAGAAAAATGCCTGATTTTCATCAATAGAAAAATACTGAACTATGCTTATAAATAGAATGGAAATAAGATATTTCAGGTGATGGTAGCTTATCTCTGAGAAGCTATGTGGCGGCTACATGCCTCTAAATTGTGTTACAATGAGGATAAAGGGCCTATTTATTATTGAAGAATATGAGAAACTCCTAAACAACCAAAACCCTAACCCCAGGAGATGTAACACCAAGCGTTTGAGGGCCCCGTTGGGGTTATCTAGGCAACCAACTTTTCATGGTCATAACTTGGTCATATTATCTCCATTTAGTGTGTTTGATCCCTAGTTTGAAAGGTCTCTCTAAATACTAAATATTTCATCACAAGCCCTCATCCATTTTCTCGAGCCTCCAATGAACCTCAAAAAAACGTCATTTAGGGGGTGAAAATTGCTCCGGAAGTTGAGGACTCGAAAAACTGCTAAAAATAGAGATGAGATAAACAATGAAACATATGAAATTGACTGGAGGGTATAGGTGGAATATGTGGGTGGCCACAAATATCCACTCAGATCATTCCTCCCCCCTTAGGAAGTAATGGTCCCCATTGCATACAAAGCCTCCAGGAGGTGAGGAATTTTTTTTTGAACCTAGTCCCTTGTGAACCACTTGCCCTGGTGAAGGTGTTGGCCTACTTTGACAACTCAATATAGTTGTATGCTTTATTGGTGAGTGTTCTTGATCTGTGTATCCATGATCTAATTAGTTGTGCTGAATTCCATGCAGTCCACATTGAGCTCTGTTGGTGTGAGTTGTTCTGCAATGTCAGATGTGTCAAAAAATGGTGGAAAGTATGGCCGAAGGTAGTCTAAATTGAACACTAGGTGCAAACCAAAGAATGGTGGAATGCTAAGCTCAAAGGCTTTTTCAAATACAACCTTGGTGATGGTCTATGACCCATATCGAAGTGGGTGAAGCTTGCAGTTGGGTCCAACAAGGCGCTCCTTCTTCAAATATAGCTGAATGTTTTCACCCACCTGGAACTCGTGTGACACTCGATGTTGATCATGGTGTTGCTTATACTTACTATTGGATCTATTCAATAGATCATGGACCTACTCCCGAGTGTGCTAAATGCGCTCAATGAATCTATTAGCCATTTTGGATTTAGACTGAACATGAGTTGAATCTTCTTGCATGGTTGCAAATGGTATTGCCAAATCAATGGGACATAATTGTTGAAATCCCAGCCCTACCTGAAAGGGGTTGTGGCTTGTTCAGCTGTGGAGAGCTTTGTTGTAGCAATTTTTGACATAAGTAATACTTTCATCCCACTTGCGTGGATGCTTCGAGTTGTACATACGCATAATGTGCATGATCATCCTCTTGTCAACATCTATTTGGCCGTCAGTTTGGACATCAGTTTTGGGATGGAAAGCTATGGAATTAGTAATTTTTGTATCTAACATTAACCAGAGAATGGACCAAAATGTACTTAGGAATCGTTTATCCTGATTTGAGACAATGGACTGTGGGATCCCAAAGTGTACCCACACTCACTCAAAGAAGAGCTTAGTAGTGGCCTCTACTGTGATACTTTTCTTGCAGGGTGCCATGATTAACATATTAGAGAATCGGCTCACGATGACTACGAAATCAAAATCGTTGTCGTGTTTAGTAGAAGGAAGGCCCAACATGAAATCCATGGACATAGATTCCTAATGTTGACTAGGAGTAGGTGGAGGAGTATGCAAGCCTTTATTCTTGATGGTTAGTTTGGAAACACCACAAACAGTGCAAGACCTAATATACTTCCCAACATCTTAATGATTTTTTAGCCAATAAAAATACTTTTGAAATACCACCATTGTTTTCTCTACTCTGAAATGCCCAACACCTGGACTATAGTGCATCTTGCAAATCATCTTGGCTTGCACACCTAAAGGAACATAGCTGTGTCCTAATGTGGCATAATGGTGCATCCTGAAGGTGAAAATTTGGAACTTTATTCCCTTCCAGAAATGTATGGTATGTGCTACTAAATTATGGATTTCTCTTGTAAAGATGCAGCCACCCTGAAGTCTCATTCACATAGGAGTTGAGCATAATGATAAGTGCCATGACCCGTGGTTGGCTGAGGCAATCTATAACATTATTGGTGCTTCCCTTCTTATACTTAATGTTGAAATGGAAATTTTGTAGGTAGGTACACCATTTATGATGGCAATTGTTCTACAACTTCCCTTGTCTTTGTATGAATTGCAGGGGTCAATGGTTTATGTGGATGATCGTTTCCTTCCCCAAAATGTAATCATTCTGTTGATGGCAAGCTTGCACAATAGAATAATTTTTTTTTCATAAGTGGGATACTTTCACACTGTGTCTGAAGGTGTCTCACTCTGGTTAGCCACTAGATGCCCATGCTAAGTAAGAACAACACCAATAGCATAGTTGGAGGCATATGTCTCAATTTCAAATGGTGGTTGTAGGTCTGGTAATGTGGGCATTGGTGTAGAGTAGAGGCGATGCTTCAACTTGGAAAACACCTGTTGTTGGGTTTCAAACCAAAAAAAATAAAATTATTTCTCTCCACCCTTGGTGACTTTACTTAAAGGCCGAATGATATGAGAGTACCCCAACACAAACTTGTGTAGAAATTGGCAAGACCCAAAAAGTTGAGGAGCTCCATTAGAGTGGTTGGGAATGACCAATCCAAAATTACTTTTGTCTTGGTTGGCTCCACACATACACCCTCCTCAATAGTGATGTACCCCAGATATTGAACCTAAGTTAGGCCAAAAGAGAATTTCTCCAAGTTAGCACACAACTTGTTTTATTGCAGGGTTTGAAGGACCTGTTGAATATGGTGGAGATTCTCTTCCCAACACTTGTTGAAGATCAAGATATCATCTAAATACACTACCATGAATGAATTGGTGAAGGGTCTCAAGAAGTCGTCCATTAGTCTCATGAAACTTTCAAGGGAATTCATCAATACCAACGACATGACCAACCATTAGAAAAGACCCTCCTTGGATGTGAAGGAAGTCTACCACACATCGGAGGGTTCGATACGCACCTGGTGATAACCTGGAATGAAGTCAATCTTGTTGAAACATTTCCTCCCCTTGAGTTGGTCCAGAAGGTCATCAATCCATGGGATTGGTTACCTATTCACACTGTGATCATGTTTAGCACCTGATAGTCAATCCAGAGTCTCCACGTCCCATCCTTCTTCTATACCAATATAATCAGGCTCCTGCAGGGTGATGAGCTTGGATTGATGTGCCCTATATGCAAGAGTTCTTGAATCTGCTTCTTGATCTAATCGTTCTCCAGAAGAGAGAGTCGATAGCTCAGTCCATTCGGCAGCAGTGCGCCTGGTGTCAGAGCGATGGAGTGATTGACTTGACAATGAAGAGGTACCCCTGTAGGTGAGGCGAAAATATCCATGTACTCCTCCACAAAATTGGTCATATGCTACTGCTGAGACGTGTCTAGAAGTAGTGGCCATAACCTTATTCTTGCCTCGAGGTCGAATCATAAGGAAGACAAATTTCCTGGTATGGGAAATGATCTTATTGCATTTCTTTACAATGATCAAAGAGATGGCGGTAAATGGGGCTAACTCTAGTATCATGTATAAATTATTGGCCAAAGTAAAAATCATAGAGTGATGTCTACAATTATATACATCATGTCTCTTCCACACGTATGGTTGTCCTAACAATACATCACAAACTTCAAGAGGAGCAACATCACACACTAGCTCATCCGTGAAGGGATTGATGTTGCAGGGAAGGTATCACTGTTAGCTGACACAAAAATCTCGTCCTTGGTGAAGCCATATGATGGTGTATGGATGTGGAGGTGTTGCATCCTTTAGGCCCATCCACTTCATGAAATCTCCTGAAATGAGGTTCTTTTGGTTCCTGCTATCAACAATGAATTGCAACGAAGAACTCTTCACCCAAATTTTTGAGTGGAAGAGGCGTTCCCCCTCCTCTAGATCTTCAGGCTCAATCATTTGGATCTTGGTGGTGGTCATGGTGGTACCGGGCTCCGTATAAATGATCTGTTTCCCCTTTTTATTCCCCTTATCAGGTTTTGCTTCAGAGTAGGAACATGTGTATGATTCTTAGGCCTCCAACTGCACCACTAGTGATTGCTTGGCACAAAACTCACTTATTTTTTGAGTGGAGACCTTATTAAACTCACACCATTTTCCCATGTGCTTCTTTATCTTTGTAGTGTTGCTCTTTTCTTGTGCCTTCATTAGGCTGTCCTAGGTAGCCCTACCTTGGCTCTATCCTTTTCTCTATGGTTTGGGGGTGCATTTTCCTTGCTTTGGATTCACAGATCCAAAGTCCCGCTTCTTATGTTTAAACTTCTACTCATTCTTAGTAGTGTATCGTTACGCCATTCTAAGCGAGGAAATTTCCAGGAACTCCATATCATCCTAGATGTACTTGTGTAGACACCTATGGTACTTGAGTACCAAATTTTGATCAGTATCCTTCATACCCAGCTTCGTACAAAGGGTATGGAAATTATTTGTGAACTTCAATACATGTTGGTCCCTTCCCTACCGTAGCATGGTCCACTTAATGTATTTATTTTCATAGCACCTGACATGGTAATATTGTCCCTTGATCGCATCTCAGAAATAATCCCAGGTGGGTGCCACTGAAAATAGAGAGGGTTCAATGTCATCTTTTTATTCACAATATGGTTCCCACTAGTCCTTAACGTGTAGGGTGGCTTTGAGAAGTGAAAAAGTAATCTTTTCCTGATTGGAAAAGTCATGAAATTAAAAATACCCTTCCAACATATTTAACCATTTATCAGTGGCATCTACATCTATCAAGTCCTCAAATATGAGAACATCAAAGTTAAATTGTACCTTTAAAGGAGTGGTGATTCCAGTATGGCTGCTAAATGAAGATGTGTCACCTATGGGTCATCTTCGAAGGATCTAGGAAAATTTATCCATCATTGCATTGCTTTGTCGTTCAAGGGCTTCCTTGAGCAACATTTTGAAAGGATCTCCTACCCCCTTGTCTTTCTTTTCTTTTGCAATGGGAGGTTGTCGGCGCTTGTGAGGTTGATCTTGCAGCGGTTCAACTAGATCGAGCCTTAATTCCTTATACCCTGACCTTGTTGGGGACATGCACATAAAAATAGAGAAAGATCATACTTCTTTGATACCACTGGTCCGAACTTAAGCAAGAATGCAACAAATTAAAGATATAATCATAAATACAAAGATGCAGTAGAAAAAAACTTCATTTTCATTAATAGAAAATTACCGAACTATCCTTAAAACATAAAGGAAATAAGATAGCTCGGGCAATGGTAGCTTATCTCAGAGAAGAGATGTGGAAGCTACGTTTCCTCTTAATTGTGTTACAATGAAGTTCAAGGTCCTATTTATTAATGAAAAACATGAGAAAACCCTAAACAACCAAAAACCTAACCCTAGGATATACAACACCAATAGTTTGTGGGCCCCATTGGGGTTAGTTGGGAAACCGACTTTCTAGGGTCATAACTTGGTCGTATTATCTCTATTTGGTGCGTATGATTCCTTTTTGGAAATTTCTCTCTGAGTACTAAAGGTTTTGTTGTAGGCCCTTGTTTATGGCTATGGGCCTACAACGAACCTAAAAAAAATGTCATTTAGGGGGTCAAAACTTCTTTGGAATTTTAGGACCCAAGAAACTACTAAAAATACTAAATGTTTAAATAAACAAGGAAAGATACAAAAATGACTAGAGAGTCTAGGTGGAATAGGCGGGTGGCCACCAATTTCCACCTGGATGAGTGTTCAATTAATTTATTTTAGAAATTAAAGATACAAATAAAAACAAAGAGTGGTAACTAGGCAAAACGATTTACCAGGCAACTGTGAACTACAATATAGACCTTGGTAAACCAAGGACTTAATGTAAGGTCATCAATCTCCTCGAATATTGTGTTCGGTGTATCAAATTATAAAAGGAGTTAGACTTGCTTACTTATGGATGGATAGAAACTTATAGGGGACTCCCAAAATATACTTGACAATACATGGGAGTATAGTCTGTAGTAGTGTTGTCTAATGTGTAACCGTTTGATGATACCATTCCCATATAATTTTCATGCATGGAGCACCATCTGATATACCTGAAGGTACATGGAGAATGATCACATACACTTATGTATGTGGAATGGGATTTAATTCCGAGGATACAACACTTGAAAACAACGACAACTCCTACATTTAACAATGCCGGAACACATCCCTAGCTTATACCTCTAGATGTTTTTGTTAATGTTCCAAATGATCCTTAGGTTAATTGAGACGAATTTTAAAGTTGATCTTGAATTATGTTTCGTTTTCAAGGCTCAAAACTTTGTCACCTAAACACACCTATGATTCAACTAATATGAAAAGAAATCTCTTTGTTTTTAATGAAAGTTATCTAGTGTAGGGAAGAAGTGCAAACATTGATGCAAAAATCAAATATGTAGCCAACAAGAGCTTCCTAACTAGATCTTTCAACTTCAAAATTCCAATGCAACAACCAAAATGGTAAATGAATTTTAATTAACTAAAGTTCACTTACATGATTTTTTTTCTTTTTAAATGAATGAGGATGCACTTGTCATCTTTCAACACCAAGCAATTTAATCTATGCTCAATGACAATCTCAAAGACAACTTTCCAGCACAATGTAATCTAATGCAATTCCAAAAGTAATGATCAATTTTGAGATGAAGGCTTAACAAATGTAAATGAAATTTCTTTATGGTTTTTAGCAGAAGAAATACTTATCAGACAACAAATTAGTAATTTTGTTCACACATGCAAGCAACAAAACAATAGATTCAATTTACCCAAAGAACTAAAGATTCAACCAATGTTTATTTTCACTACTTCAACATGCAACAAACTCTTTCAAACCATTAATAATTTAACAACAATAATCAAAATTATATCCAGAGAGAGTAGGAGAAAAAATTTATAGATTAAAAAACTCTAGAACTTCTACCAAAAACCCTAAAAAATCTTATTTTTTTGGACTAGCGTGGGAAGACAGTGGGAGATAAGGTCTTAAGTGTGACTGTAATCAGAAAAAATTATGCTCATAGCATTATGTTTTACAAAAAAAACCACACTTGGTGAGAAAAATTGAGGAGAAAAGAAACAAAAATGAATTGAGACCCAAATTTGACACTATAAACCCCACACCACATAGAATGTGGATCCAAAATCAATCAAAGTTATGTATAACTAAGAGACTGGCCAAACTTATCAAAAGAGACAAAAAAAGGAGGTTTGAAGGGTTATGTACTCCCTAGTGGAGTTTCCTTTTTTTTGTGTATGCAATCCATTTTGTGGACATAAATGATCCCGCTAGTCTTATTGGAGGATCTAGCAACAATAGAAGACAATTACATGCAATATTTATTGATTCATAGTAGAAAATGCAAAGGAGGATATAACTCCTACCTCCCTTTGATGCTAATATCCTTGATGTCGACCTCGATTCCTTTTCTTCCAAGATAACAATATTTTCTTTTCTATTGTAGATGAGTGCCTGTATGAAATATCAAGTGGAGACAACAAACCCATGCAAAGAATAACACTTTCTAATACAAATTATGTAATAGATCAATGAGTATTACAATAGATGGAAAATAAGTGAAACTTTTATGGAAATAAAACATATATTTTACTATAAATAGATGAAAAGGGAGCATTACAAACAATGACACCTTCATGTTAGAAGCCTCCTTCAAGTGAGATTCCAAGTCCAAGTCTTATCCTCCAAATACCTTTCTCCTTTGCAAATGGACAACAATTAGGCATAATGCAACTCTTAGGATGGAAACCAACCATTAGTGGATAGTGGCCATTTCATTTATAAGAAAGGAGAGGGAGTTGAGAAACCATGAAAATAGGGAGGATTTTCATATCTCAAGGGATAGATCCATGGAAGTAGGATCAAGGGCCAGGAATGGGAGTTCTCATTCCGATCTTCATCTATCTAAAACCAAGCCATCATTCTTGATCCTTCTAGTGAGGGAAGCATCTCCTCCATTTTGGTAAAAAATGTCCTAAGAGGATTAATGTGGTATTTATTCTAAAATTAGAGCTACGAGTGAGAGGCATGTGTAATGCAACAAGTTATAAACACGGGACACTAATTACAAAAAACACTTTGGGCTTGAAAACAAGGGTTTTCGACAAGTTCTTTAGAATTCTTCCAAGGCAAGTTTTGTTCCTCTTCTTCAGGGATATTCTTTTGATTACCAAAAAAAAGTTTCATGGTGAATACATTGCTTGTGATGACTTTTATCACTTCTTGACATTGACGACACAAAGTGCAACATTTTAGGATATGAGATTGGGAGTGTAACGAAATACTATATAACACTGAATATTTGTTCCATTTGAGTATAGTCCTTTTTTTGGAAGTATTATTGGTCATCAAGATGGAAAATCAGTTCCCAGAAACATTTTCATAAAAGATTCATTTGATTTATCCCTCTATATGTTGGCCCCACATGTTTTAATGCACCAAGAAGGAGGAACTTTTGAGGAGTTGATGCATGTGATCTTGCCACACAAGTTGATGCAGTTGTTTTCCTTCATCATGCAACTGATGTATTTATATGGATGGTATATAGGATTAATCACAATGTGTTGTTTTACCTTTTTCTTTTGTGGTTTTCTTTATGATCTTCCTTCTATGTGAAATCAAATTAAAGGTCATAGATCACATGTTGTATTGCATCAAGAGAAGCAAGGTGTTTGTTCCACCCTTGAGTGCACGAGATATTTGATAATGTATACGATTAATGCTAATAAAATAAAAAGGGAAAAAAATTGATGCTTGAGATATACTATGAGAAAATATTAGAGAATAACTAACATTAAAAAATATAAATAGAAAAAATAAACTAGCATTGATTTATTTTAATCCTAGATCTTTTAACAAGTGAGAATGTTGTGCACAATTTTTTAATTCCTTTCGGTGTTTAATAGATCCAAAAATAAGATGTATCTGAGCTAGTTTTTTAGACCACTCGTGGTGCACACTTATTGTTTACTTTTACTCAGGTTTTTCTCAGAGTAAAATGCATTTTTGGTTTTTTAGAACATGAATAAGGAAAAAACTTGTAGGAAACAATAAAACCTTGGTACAAATTAACAATCCTTGTTCATGTTAAATTTTCTGGTCCATGGTAACATATTATGTAGTCAAATAATTTCCTAGAGCATTGGTAACTTTAATCATGACAATGTATCAAAACTATTATCTCAGAATTACATAAAGTGAAACAAATCTTGTAGAAAATATATGACAAAATACTCACATGTTTGTTCCAAATCAGATTATGGTAGAAAATAAAATAACAATCTTGTATTATACACCATTTCCTCATTCAAAACTAACTAAAAATTTGAATTTTTAAACCCTAGTCTGAGACTTCTTATATATTTATAGAAGAGAACTCTAAGGATACAAAAATACATCGATCTAAAACTAGGTCCATTCCAAAATTAATTATAAAACCTAGATCTAAATCTATCTTGGGATTTATGTCCTTAAGCATGCATGATGGACTATTTGAAAGAAGTCCACATGTATGTTCCAAATCATATTATGGTAGAAAATAGAATAAAAAATTTGTAGATATACCCCATTTCCTCATTCTAATCTGAAAAAAAAAAAAAATGAACTTCTTAAACCCTAGCCCAAGACTTCTTATATATCTATAGAAAAGACCTTAGGGTTACAAAACGACACTGAACTAAAACTAGGTCCTTTCAAAAATAAAAAATAAACCTAGATCTAAATCTATCTTATGATTTTTTTGTTTAAGCCTGCATGATGGACTGTTTGAGCAATGAACATGTCTATTCCAAATCATATTATAGCAGAAAATAAAATAAAAATGTAGTAGTTATACCCCATTTCCTCATTCTAAATAAATAAAAATTTGAATTCTTAAACCCTAGCCTAAGAATTCATATATATTTGTAGAAGAGACTATAGGGTTACAAAATGGCACCAATCTAAAACTATGTCCATTCCAAACTTAAATCTAAACCACATATCTAAATCTATCTTGGGATTTCTTCCCTTAAGCTTACATGATGGGCTGTTTGAAAACATTGTTTGACTAAGGAGTAAAATGCTCCTTTGTATTTGTACCATCCTTGAGAACTCATCCACTTATGCTATAAAAATATTTTCAGTTAGAACTTAACTCGAATGTAAACTCCAAGCTCAAACTTAACTATAAATCAATATTCCTTATGGTTGTACCTTATCTGCTTGGTGAAGGAATATTGATATAGGTGGATATTAATTGCCACTTGTGCATTCCACATAGACCTCAACTTAGTTTCATCAGTTTCCATGGTTATAGCAGAATTTAATTTTTTTTAGCAATTTTTCAGGTCCTGAACTTTTAGATATGATTAGACCCCCTAACAACATTTTTTAAGGTTCGTCGCAAGTCCATGGCTATAGATAGGGGCTTACTATAAATCATGTAGTGCTTGGAGAGATATTTCTAACGAGGTATTTTACATGCCAAATGAAGATCATATGGCCAAGTTATCACTTAAGGATGTTGGATGCCAAACTAACCCCAACAGGGCCCACAACCTCTTGTCGTTCCATTCCCTAGGGTTAGGTTTCTGGTTGTTTAGGGTTTCCCTTTGTTGTTAAATAATAAAAGGTTCCTTGAGCATCAATGTAACACAATTCATAGGCATGTAGCTACCACATCTCTTCTTAGAGATAAGCTACCATCGCCTGAGCTAGTTTATTTCCATTTTATATGTAAGCATATTTCAATTCTATGACGTTAATGAATTGAAGTTTTATTTCTACTCCATCTTTTTGTTTATGTTTATATCTATGCTCTGTCGTTCTCCTGTATAAGTTTCAGATCAGTGATATCAAAGTGGTCTACTCTTTCTCTTTTTTTCTTTGCATGTCCCCAACGAGGTCATGGTATAATGACTAAGGGCTCGAACTAGATGAACCTTTTCAAGACGAACCTTGCAAACCTCGATGGCCTCCCATGGAGGAAGAAAAGAAAGATGAGGGAGAAGGATATCATTTCAAAATATTTCTTGAAGAATCCCTTGAGTGACAAAGGAATGCGATGACAGACAAATTTTCCCAGATCCTTTGTCAACTACCCAGAGGTGGCGCATCTTCATCCAACATCTACTCTAAAGGAACCACTCCCTTCACGTACAGGTAGACTTTAACATTCCCATATTTAAAGGCTAGATAGATGCAAAGAATATAGATAAATGGTTAAATACTTTGGAAGGATATTTTTCAATTCATGATTCTTCCAATCATAAAAAGATTAATTTTTCACTCCTCAAAGCCACCCCCCATGTCAAGGGTTGGTGGGAAACCTACTATGAATAAAAGGAAAAGAGATTGCCCTCATAGTTTTCAGCTACAACCACTTGGAATTATTTTTGAGATTCCATCAAGGAATAATATTACCCAGTTGAGAGTTATGAAGATACATACATAAAGTGGACAACACTTTAGAAGGGAAGGGACCAGGATGTATTAGAGTTCACAAATATTTTTCATACCCTTCACATAAAGTTAGGTATCAATGATTCTCAGCAGAATTTGGTACTCGAGTACCATATATTTTTACACAAGTACATAAAGAAAAAGATGGTGTTCCTGGACATATCCCCACATGGTGATTCCTATCGATATGTTGTCAAGATCAAGCATAAATTTAAATAGAAGATGTGAGTGTTTGGATCTTCCAATACAAAGCAAAGGAAATGCCCCTCAAAGCTATAGAACAAATGAAAAATCCAAGGTGGGGAAACCTAGGACAACCACCCAAAGATACAAGGAAAGAAAAACACCAAAAAGACAAACAAGGACACAAGAAAATGGTGTTAGCTCCATAAGGGACCCACTCATAGCACAAGTGAGTGCTGATCCAAGTAGTCACTACTGGAGGAGCTGAAGGCTTCCAAATTAGATGCATCTTCGAACTCTGAGTCAACACTTGACAGGGGAATGATAAAGGGAAGCATATTTTTGATGTTGAGGCCAGTTCCACCATTACCACCAGCAATATCTAGAATATTGATCCTGAAGATCCTCAGGAGGGGGAATGTCTCTTCCACTTGCATATGTTGGTGAACGGTTCTCAGTTGCAGTTCATTGTCGACAATGAGATCCAAAAGAACCTCATTTCAATAGATATCATGAAGTGATTTATTGGAAATAATACTGAGAGGGGGCGTGAATCAGTCTTATTAGATCAATGATTTAATTTTCAAAACTGATTTGTATACACTACTTCAAATCAGTGAATTGGAGTGTATATGCAATTGTACTTAATGCAACTAGAATATATGCAAAGATTTTTTGATTTACTCAAATTATCATGTGTTGAAATTTAATCAGTATATCAAGAATTCATTAGACAGTGCACTAAAAACAAAATAAAGCATCACACATAAGCAACACACATGAACACCAAGATATAAGGTGGAAACCCAATGTGGGTGAAGACCACCTACTGTTGTCATCTCTATCTTCTTTTAATAATAAGAAAATTTTGTTTACAATTTTTGTACTCGTATAGTCTTATACTAGTACGTAGGCTTCTGCCTGCAGAAGGATACAACCTTTTCTCATTCTCTAGCTTCTACTGGAAGGGAGCTACAACCCCCTAGCTCTTGTGCTAGCCGTTATGTTTGCTTAGTATGTAGGCACCGACCTACAGGAGGCTATGACCTTCTCTTTTTCTTCTAGGGACCATGTTTCATAAATTTTCAGACTCGATCCATCAACAATATCATAAGTGTAATTCAATCAAAATATATTTGCATAAACCAATCACCTTTTGAACTGACCACAACCAAATCAATTAATCACTTTGACAACCCATCAATCTGATCATTCAAAATACTGTCACCAGAATACAATAACCAAAACCCAGACCAGAACCCAGAACTCTGCAACAGAAAAAAACTAAAACTAAAACATAGATTATAAGGTATACGCTACTTTCATGTGCCAAACCTGTGTGTATACATGCTTTCCCCAAAGCCAACCAGCGTATACATCTGCAAATATTAATTCATAATTCTATAGCTATACTAGACTTCAGTTATACCCAGATCATATCATTTACAGAATAATATATGCCTTAGTATTCAGATCTAGAATATTCATGAGAAAAAACACATAATGATAGTTCATTTTACGCCTTAATATCTCGATCCATGATTAGATCTCATCCTCCATCAACTGCTAAGGTTCCTCCATGGCTCAGATCCAGCAATGCACCATAACCTAATAACCTGCATACTAGATCTCACACTTCATCAGATATTCAATGCTTGTGTGCCGTGGCCTAATGATCTTCTCCTCCTTTTATAGTTTTAGGCGTTTCTCAATACCATGGACCAAAACCACTTAGGACCAATACCTTGGATCAAATGCCTAGGGTCAATACCTCAAACCAAATACCATGGACCAATACCACGGATCAAATACTTCGGACCAAAACTTAGCTTTCTAAGGTATACGCATTTTTCTTTCTATGAAAGTGCATGTGTATGTTAAATGCTCCTTTTATTTTGTTAACCTGCATGTATACACGGTTTGGTCAATGGTGAGCCTGCGTATATCTCTCTTTCTTCATTCTGTGAAGAATGATCTGTAATTATTTGTTGTTTTCCTACTATACTCTGACTCCTTAAAGCTGCCATGCATTGCATTCTATCACATCTGATATCTCTTATGTAGATTCAACTAGTTACCATATACAAGTGAGTTGTTCTGCTACAAGTGGGTTGCCATCAAGTATGACACATACATCATAATGCCAAAAATCTCCCCCTTTTGACTTGATGGCTACAATAACCACACCAAGTCACTTTCCCCCTTTGACATCAAGGGCAAAGGGTCATGCTCCCCCTGAGTACATGCTGAATTATCTAATATGCTGAAGTGTGTTGATTGAGTTCCTATGATTGAGTCCATGGTCCCCGTGAGCATAAGCAAAGTCTGCAAAAAGGTGTTCTAAAAGAAGAACATGACTCTATACATACGTCACAAATGGCATTCCTATCACCAAATATTCATACATACATCCATCTCCCAACCAAGTGGGGATATACAAAATTTGACTCATCCACCCAACCAAGTGGAAATATATCAATAAACATTACATCATCCATCCCATGCATAGTGGGGTTACAAATTAGGTCTTTTCATGACCTTTACAAACAGAGACAAATTTTTAAAAAAGACCATGATAGTCATCAACAAATATCATATGATCTGCACCATTAGCAACATCTGTCAATCAGCATCCAGGCCAGTATATGTCCATCATTAGTTCCCAAACTGTCATCAACCATGTTCTCCCCCTGAACCTATTCCACCTGTTCACTGTCAGATCTGATCATTGCATATGTCAGTAAGAGATATCAAAGCATTAATATCAATCATATATTCATCAAGTTATCAACAAATTTATGAGGACCAATATATTTCCACATGTTATCAGTAGAGTGAAACCATCATCAAACGGAGGAGATAAACCATAGCAGACCCCATTTTTTCTGAGTCTGGCCCACTTCTTTCCTTCAAACCAACAGATACGTGACTGTGCCCATAGAAACTTGTGTGTGTACATGACTACGCTTTATGAAACTTGTGTATAACCACCTTTCTTTGAAGAAAATAGGATTTAACAACAGGATGATGCAACAACTACTCCCAGCGTTTATCTGAGATATTCAAATGTCTCTTTGGGTAGTGGTTTAGTGAATATATCAGCAGTCTATTCTTTCGAGGGAACATACTCCAGTTTGACCTTTTTTTCAAGCACTTGTTCACGTAGAAAATGATATTTTATGGATATGTGCTTGGTCTTGGATTGCATGACTGGATTGTTTGAAATATTGATGGCACTTGTATTATCGCATAGAATGGAGATAGGTGGAGTACATGTGATCTAAATGTCTTGTAAGGTTTGCATCATCCAAAGTAGTTGTGTGTAGCAAGATGCAATAGCCACGTATTCTACTTCAGATGTAGATAATGCAATTGAAATTTGTTTCTTGTTGAACCAAGACACTAACCTGGAACCCATATAGAATGCACCACCACTAGTGCTTTCTCTATCATCAACACTTCCTGCCTAATCTGCATCTGCATATGCATGAAGTGTAAGATGGGTATCTCTAGGATACCATAAACCAAATTTCTGTGTTCCTTAAAGATATTTGAAAATAATTTTGACTGCCTGAAGGTGTGCTTCCTTAGGATTTTCTTGGAATCTTCCAACTATTCCCACTACATGCATGATGTCTAGTCGGGTGCCTATTAGATAAAGTACACTGCCAGTCATGGCTCTATATGTTGGTTGATGTACTATTGTTGATTCATCATTTGAGCTAAGATTGCATCCTATTACCATTCGGGTACATACTAGTTTAGAGTCTTCCATGCCGTACTTTTTCAGGATCTGTTTGAGATATTTGGTTTGTGAGAGAAAAATACCATCTTTATTTTGTTGAACTTGTAGACCAATAAAATAGGTTACCTCACCAAGCAAGGACATTTCAAATTCTTGCTGCATTACTGAGGAAAAATTATGAATCATATATTCTTCATTGCTACCAAAAATGATATCATCAACATACACAACAACTATTAGCAATTTATCGGTGTCCATCTTAGTATATAGATTGTTATCTACTGACCCCTTTGAAAAACCCCGTTGATGGAGATATTTGTCAAGATGGTAATACCAGGCCATTGGAGCCTGTTTTAGACCATAGAGAGCCTTTCTGAGTTAGAGTACAAGTTTTTCATCATTTCCAAGAACGAATCCTTCTGGTTGTTCACTATAGACTTCTTCTTCTAAGTCTCCATTAAGAAAGATAAATTTTACATCCATTTGGTATACTTCAAATTTCTAAAAACTAGAAAGAGCAAGAAACATTCTTACGGCTTCAAGTCTAGAAACAGGTGCAAAATTTTCTTCAAAATCTATACCTTCTTGTTGAGCATATCCTTTGCAAACAAGTCTGGCCTTGTTTCTAATAACTTCTCCATTTTTGTTCGGCTTGTTTTTAAATATCCATTTGGTTCCTATGATATTCTTATCATGCGGTCTAGGAACTAATTCCCAAGTATTATTCTTTCCAATTTTCTCAAGCTCTTCATTCATGGCCTTGACCCAACATTCATCTCTGCATGTTTCATTTACATTTTGAGGTTCAGTGGAAGATAGTAATGTTAGATAGCTTGAGGATTTAGCAATAGTTCTTCTTGTCTACACACCTGCCCCTTTTTCCCCTAAAATTTGAGTTTCTGGATGATTTTTCTGAACATACCTGGATGGAGTCTTTTCTTCTATCGTTATCTCTTCCTATGGTGCTTCATTGATTTCTTCTTCCAAATCAGTGTGATTTGATGTGGGAAAATGGTCCTCATCTTCTTCATTGTCATAATCTTTAGGTTTTATTTGTTTTGGATTTTTGCATGCTTCATCAACTACAACATCAATACTTTCAATAATTTTCTCAAGTCTTTTATTATAACATTTATATCCTTTACTTCGGGAAGAGTAGCCAGGAAGAATACCTTCATCTCCTCTGGGTTCAAACTTACCAAGTTTTTCATCAGTCATTTTAATGTAACATTTGCTTCCAAAAAATTTGAGGTATTTTACAGTAGGAGTCTTACCATACCAAAGTTCATGTGGAGTTTGAGTGTTGTTTACCCGAATATGTGCTTGGTTGAGAATAGTGATGACAGTGAATGCAGCTTCACCCCAGAAGGTTGCAGGAGTTCCAGATTCATCTAGCATAACATGAGCCATTTGTTGAACAGTTTTGTTCATCCTTTCTACCACTCCATTTTGCTAAGGATTCCTTACAGTGGAGAACTACCTTTTTATTCCATGTTGTTCACAAAAGTCAAAGAATTCATCCGAGGTAAATTCCCCTCCTCGATCAAATCTGAGGCATTTGATTTTACGATCTGATTCATTTTCAACCAAAGCTTTGAAGGCTTTGAACTTTTCAAATGCTTCATCTCTATGCTTTAGAAGACCTATCCAACACATTCTGGAAAAACCATCAATGAACAATACAAAGTATTCTTCTCCACGAGGTGACTTTTTCCTTGATGGTCCACATAAATAACTATGAACAAGCTCAAGAGGCTTACTAGCTGACCCTTCCTTTTCAATGAATTGAGATCTGGTTTGCTTATCGAATTGACATGATTTTCATATAGTATTTTCAGGAATGTTGATATCTGGAAGATCATGAATAGCCTAGAATCTGGATTCTTTTCTTATTTGAGAAAAGCTTAGATGTCCCAATCTTCTGTGCCATAGCCAGTTTTCATCATTTTGGCTTAGATAACATTTTTCTATCCTCCCTTGAGTATGTATAGGTTGTTTGGAGTTCTTGTACCTTTAATCACGGTTTCCCCTGTATCAAGCTCATGAACAACACATCGATTTGATCGAAACACTACTTCATTTCCTTGATCACACATTTGACTCACACTCAACAAGTTATGCTCTAAGCCATCAACATACATAACATTCCTAGCTTTAACTTTTTCTTTCTAGAAAACAGAGCCTTTACCTTTTATGGCAACAAGAATTTCATTTCCAAATGAGACACTCTTTTCTTTTTATATGACATTATATGAGTGTATTTTTTCTTTGTCAACTGTCATGTGTTTTGAGCATCCACTGTCAATGTACCATTGGTTTTCTTGTCCTTCTGCATACAAGTCTATAACACATCTTTCTATTTGCGGTTCTTTCTTTCTCCACATTTTGGATTTAATGGAGTTTCCTCCTTTTGAGATATTTGCTGAAATTTACTCCTGCATTCAGATTCTTCATGGCCAAATCTATTATAGATTGAGCATTCTATTTCATTTCCAAGAAGAGAAAACTTATTATAGGAACTTTTCTTGATCCCTGTCACATTCCTTTGATTTCGTGCTTCTCTAGTCAAGATGGTTTTGTAAGCAACACATTGAGTAGCTTTGTGTCCAAATTATGACATGAGAAACATTGACCATTAAAGAAGTTCCTACAATTATCGAATCTACTGACTTGGTGATTGTAGTTTATATTGATATTCATCTTTGAAGCAAATTGAGTACGATTTACCTGAGGTTGGTTGTGGCTTTTGTTAATCCTTGAAGTAAATTGAGCCTGATTTATCTGGTGATCTACTTTATGCCTTTGCTGACGATTGTCAAACTGTTTATTGTTCCTTTTTGCATCAAGATAGCTTTTACTGGAGGTTGACAGCTTATGTGTTTGAGATGCTTCTTCAGTATATCCAAGACCTATCTTTAGCAGAGGAGAACCCTACACTTTGATAATTTCTTTTAAGGTTTCTGATCCTTTAGCAAATCTAATATTGAGAGTTTTTGTTTTCTCAAGATTCTTTCTTAGACCCACAATTTCACATTCTAATTTTTCATTGTGTTTTTCTCTTTCAGCAAGCTAGTATGTCAAGGTATCTATAATCATATTATTTTCTTCTAAACATATTTTTGAGTTTAGATAATTCTTCATAAAGGTCATCTTCATCTAAAGCATCCAAAAAATCATCACCTTCATAAGCCATCAAAAGTCTATAGTCATTACTATTTTCATATTCATCACTATTTCATAAACCATCACTATCTTCATGAGTATAGTAGCTCTTTTTACTTACACTTTGGTTTCTATTCCATTTTGTAGATTCCTTCCCTTTATCATATTTATCTTTATGTGGACATTTGGCAGCATAATGACCAACTCTACCATAGGAAAAACATTTGAAAGGTAGTTTACCTCTGAATCTTCTAGAACCTCGTTGAAGCTTCTTGACAAAGTCTACTTCCTCTTCTTCTTCTAAAAGATGTCTTGATTCATTGAGTTCTTCTTTTCCTTTTGCTAAAGCCTTAAATGCAGCTTCTCCCATATCTAATGGACCTCCTTTTATCATCTCAAAGGCAGTTAAGATTTTGTGACACTGTGTCATAGTAATAGTCTGTAGATCCTACTTTTCTTCTATGGAAGATACTTTTGATTCAAACTTAGTAGACAAGGATCTTAAAAATTTTTCAACTAAGGTAACTTCATTTATCTCTTCGCCCAGATTCTTCATGCAATTAACAAACTCATCTATACATAAGAAGTAACTAGCTATACTTCCATCATTGTGAATCTTGAGAGTTTCATAATGAATTTTGAGAGCTTACAGTTTAGCACGTTTTACCTGAGAGCTTCCTTCGTAGCTTAGAACGATTTTGTCCCATATTTCTTTGGTAGATTTGAGCTACATAACTTTGAAAAACTTTGATTGTAACAGACTTCCCAACAATGTATTGACAGCCTTGGCATTGGTTTAATATTGCTTTTTACCTGTCGTATCTATAGGAATTGCTAATGGAAATGTGCATTCTCCTTCCACAATTTCCCAGACATATGTTCCAAGTGATTGAAGATATGCTGTGGTTTTTACCTTCCAATAAAAAAAGTTACTCCCATCAAATATTTGCGGTCTGATGGATCTCCCACTTTCTTGATTACTCATGATGTTGGATCTTCCTTCAAGCGATCAAGCTTCTTCTAAAGGACCTGCTCTGATACCAATTGTTGGAAATAATACTGAGAGGGGGGGTGAGTCATTATTATCAAATCAATAATTTAAGTTTCAAAACTGATTTGTATACGCTACCTCAGCTTAGTGAACTAGCATGTATATGCAACTGTACTTAATGCAACCAATGTATATGCAAAGATATTTTGATTTACTCAAATTATCATGTATTGAAATTTAATCAATATATCAGGAATTCATTAGACAGTGTAGTAAAAAATAGAATAAAGCATCAGACATAAGCAAGACACATGAACACCAAGATATAAGGTGGAAACCCAATGTGGGTGAAAACCAGCTACTGTTGTCATCTTTGTCTTCTTTTAATAATAAGAAAATTCAGTTTACAATTTTTGTACTAGTGCAGTCTTATACCAGTATGCAAGCTTCTGCTTGCAGAAGACTACAATCTTCTCTCATTCTCCAGTTTCTACTGGAAGGGAGCTACAACCCCCTAACTCTTGTACTAGCCGTTATGTTTTCCTAGTATGTAGGCACCGACCTATAGAAGGCTACAACCTTCTCTTTTTCTTCCAAGGACCATGTTTCATAAATTTTCAGACTCGATCCATCAACAAAATAATAAGTGTAACTCAATCAAAATATATCTGTATTAACTAATCACCTTTTGAACCAGCCACAACCGAATCAATAAATCACTTTGAAAACCCATCAATCTGATCATTCGAAATACTGTCACCAGAATACAGTAACCAAAACCCAGAACTCTGCATCAGCAAATAGCAGCAACTAAAACATAGATTATAAGGTATACTCTACTTTCATGTGCCGAACCTGTGTGTATACGCACTTTCCTCAAATCCAACCAACATATACATCTGCAAATGTTAAATCATAATCCTACAACTATAGCAGACTTCAATTATACCAATATCATATCGTTTAAAGAATAATATATGCGTCAGTATTCAGATCTATAATATTCATGAGAAAAAACACATAATGATAGTTCATTTTATGCCTTAGGATCTCGATCCATAATTATATCTTATCCTCCATCAACTGCTAAGGTTCTAATCCAACAATGCACCATAACCCAATAACCTACATACTACATCTCACACTTCATCAAATATTCAATGCTTGTGTTTTGTAGCCTAAAGATCTTCTCCTCCTTTTATAATTTAGGCCTTTCTCAATATCATGGACCTAAACCACTTAGGACCAGTACCTTGGATCAAATACCTAGGGTCAATACCTTGGACCAAATGCCATGGACCAATACCATGGATCAAATACTTTGGACCAAAACTTAGTTTTCCATGGTATTTTTCTTTTTTTGAAAGTGCATGTGTATGTTATACGCTCCTTTTGTTCTATTAACCTGCATGTATATGCGGCTTTGTCAATGGTGAACTTGTATATACCTCTCTTTCTTCATTCTATGAAGACTAATCTATAGTTTGTTTAGAAATTTTTTGGCGAAATCACATAATTGATCATTTGTCGACGCATTTCGAACCAACTAGTGTGGTTCATCGTCAAGACAAGTTGAAGATACAGATCTAGATCAGCGAGTTAAATAGTCTAAGCAGAGACTCCAACGGCTAGAAAGACTAACGCTATTTTTCAACTTATGGACCCCAATCAAACCTAAAATAATATTAATATATTATAATTATTATTACATCTACGGAGTCAAGTAAACTGGGAAAAATAAACCAGAAAAGAGGTTAGATATTAAATTCACCTATTTAAATATTTAAATTATTAATAAATATATATATTATTAATATTCTCCATACCTACTATAATACTAAATTTAATGTTAAGTTATTCGATTATTAAAATAAATTACCAGAAATTTGTAGTTACTAGAAAATAAATAGATTCATGGTTAGTTTTCAAAACTAAACCATTTAACTATTATTTATATAAACAAAAAATATGTATATACCTAAAAACTTATTCAACTAAATATATAAGAATATATATAAA